>HG710390.1:32161-53035 GCA_000499725.1 Eimeria brunetti
TCACAGTACTACTCAGCCTGACGCAATCAGATAAGGAAACAACGTCAGGGGGTTGCAGTGGGGACCATCGGTGGATGCCCACAGACAGACACATACCTCTACTGGCTATTGACCGGAGCTGGAGCGAAACATACGCTATTTAAGTATGAAGTTTATCACCACATGCTAGAAAGCGGGCCCAGGACAAAGGAGGGTTTGAGCGTTCTATCATTATCAATCCCCATGGCCTGCAGGCCCTCTACTTGTCCTAGCTCTTGATACCCCATCGTGTGAGGGGAATCGGGACCTCAACTTTAAAATCACTAAGTGACTTCTGACTGCGTTTGTGTTGTCGTTGGGGGCACAAGTCGCAGGCCAAGGTTGGCCTTTGTTGCTCACTGGAGAGATTGAGGTCCATTCCCGAGGGCCCTGATATCCCTAGAGCCCCAAGCTCTCTTTGTTAGCAAGCAAAGAGATGTTTCTCATATCAGGTTCCCAAGGACAGGCATCACTGCTGCGTTGAGCCCGGCGCTTCAGAAACTCCGTCTCAGCTTTTTCTTTTTAATTATTCAATCGTTGCAGCCAAACGCAGCAGTGAAAATGTGGTGGGGGGGCTACGACGGGTCTTCAAGCCTGCCTGCAGGAGTATAAATATAATAATACCCATTGTTGCGCGAGTGAGAATCACCACTCGCAACCCGTAGAGGGATGAGCCAAACATTCATGATAGTAGTGATGGATCTGTACTGCATAAAAGAACAATATTTAATGTTTCTCATTCCTTGTTGTTGCTTCACCAAGAAGCGCCACTGCGATCAAACAAGCAGTATTCCGCCTCACACCCTATACAAGAAGAAAACAAGGAGTTGGCCGGTCAAGGACCACCCAAACGATAGATGCACACCAGTGTACAACAAGGCATTCATGAATTCACATCTTCGTTTAGAATTTCCTTCTGAAATTGCAAAATCGACTACTTGACTCCGAAACCTTCTGCTGAGCAGCTAGCTAGCTGGATCTTTGGTGGGACTTGCTGAGGCGCCTTTTATAAATATAATGCTGTTAGACAAATATATTCATGAATACAGGCAATATATTGAAAAAGAAGGCTCAGAGGGAGTTGCAATATCAGCCTTGAGATTGAGCTAGTGGCGCCTGCGCCGCTGGTTTCCATGTGGGCGGAGAGGTTCGAAGGGAAAGCGAATAGTGCCCCTAAATATCTTTTCGTTTCCATTAAAAAATAATGAAATAAAGATAGAAGTTCAACGTTTTGCAGCATTTGACTCCATAAAATTCGCTTTTTTCGCAGCCTGCAGCGGTTGAGGCAACCGTCGATTTGGCCCACCGGTCTGCCCTTAGGAACATGAGGCGCCTGAGTCATCATTGACACCCCATTTTCTATTTTTGTTGGATTTAGTGAGTAAAAAACAAACAAATATTCTTAAAAGGAAACATTTGGAGTTGCCTTTCCCTCTGAGACGAAGATATGCGATTTAAACCGACGAATGAACGGACCATAGTGGGGCTTCCGCTGCATAACAGCGAACGGCGTTTGTTTGTTTGCAATTACAGAGAAAAACTCTTCTTTTTTCTCCCAATTTCCCTCTTCTAAACCTGCAATGAGTCCAGCTGGCAGCAGCAGCTCTAGGCTTCTCGATCTTTAGGCGAGGGGCTCCACACACACCAAGCGAACTAGGCGCCCGCCGTGCGCTCTTTAGCCAATTCAACTCTGGCTCTTGTGATCTGCTGCAAAAATAATAGAAATTCAATTCAATTCAAGGGGCTGAGGCTGCAGCCAGTCTCCCTTCACCTCAGGCCACCTGCTGCCACATTCTTAGATTCCTCACTACAGACTTTGTAAGGGAGGTTCTGTTTTTTTTTCTTTTTCTCTTATTTCAAAAACGGAAAGAAAATGGCAGACAAAACAGAGTCAGAGGCCAAGACGGCGGCCTCCCTCGTTAAGAAGGGCTCTGCGGTGAGTTGTTATACATAAAAATAGTATATATATTATTAGCAGTTTGCGTATAAACATGCATATATATAATATACATTTGCAGTTACTTACACCTGCATTATGAATGTTTATTCATGTATGTATGCATGCCCATTTATATTTATATAACTGTATATAAACGTATAAGTGCGTATATAGGCACTTTAAATATATAATATTGTAGAACTAACTATAATAAATAGACAAGTAAATATATGTTGTAGCACCCGCTTTCATCATGGAAATGAAAACATGTTTGCGCCTATAGCCGCTTTACTATCAGCTATTATTATTTTCTGCTCTTCTTCGCATCGTAGTGACAGTATATATAAATATAGTATCAGCATCCCGCATTAGTATTTAATATATTTTCTTTTATTTTTTTGTCTTTAACCTCTATCAGGTGGTTTATATGGAGAATAACGCTCCTGTTTCTAAACTGGAAGTATGGGCTTCCAACGCCCCTGCAGTTAAGAAGGACCCCGACCTAATTTTTGCACTTTGTTCGGTTGAACCTTCTTCTACTGCCAGTAAATTACTCCTTAAACAAAAAGTACCCCCCAGCGATGAGGTGAGCTGCATATACAACATGGACTGTAATGTAATGCATATAATATATAGGAAGGATGGTATTTATGTTGTACATAATGCACATACTATACAGTTTTTATATCTATATATCATACATAGTTGTGTATATATACACCTTGTTTAATCTGTCATAATTCACTATTTAGCCTCTTTCAACCCCGCAAGGCCCACTGCTCTGTGTATAAAGCAACAATGATAGCTCCATTGCACCAAATACAAAAATGACAAAACGAAGGAACAATAGCAGAGGAGCAGCAAGAAGAACAGTAACAGAAGCCCAAACTTCAAGAGAAAGTAAGGGATTAAATGGTGTTATTTGTTGTGAGTTTATCTCATTTCTTTAGGTGTTTGAGGCGACAGCAGCGCAAGTTTTCAACGCAAATACCAACTTGGACCCCATGGCCTACACCGACATCGGCACTATTCCCCACCAAAATGTTCCGTGCGTGTTGGATTTCTTGCGGGTTCGGTATATGAACAAGTGTATGTACACCGCAGTGGAGCCCTTGATTGTGGCGATAAACCCTTTCCAAGACCTGCGCACCGGCACTAATGAAGTTATTGCAGAATACAGAGATGCAGCGGACTGCGACAAGCTGCCGCCGCACATATTTCAGATCTCACGGCGGGCAGTAGACAACCTACATGGGGTCAAGAAAAGTCAAACCATTGTCGTATCGGGAGAATCAGGAGCAGGAAAAACAGAAACAACAAAACAGCTAATGAAGTACTTCGCTAGTGCGAGGTCGGGGAACCTAGACGCCAGGATCCAACAGGCAATCATGGCGGCGAACCCCGTGTTGGAAGTAGGTTAATACTGTTTTATTTTTCTTTCTTCCTTCTTTCCTTAAGAACTCCTCTTGTGACTGCTGCAGTTGGGGACCCATCCTCCTAGTTTCGCATAGAACAGGCTGTGGGGGTTCTTTCTGTCGCCTTTGGCCCTTCCTTCTTCTTTTGTCTCTGCTTATACTTCTTTTGCCCCTTCTGTCTCCAATCTATTCTTGCGTTTAAGCCTTTTCATTATGTTCTGAACTTTCCCTATTCTCGAGTGTTTGTAGCCTTCGTCTTCTTTTTTCCGATTCCCCATCAGCCCCTTCTTCGCACGATTCTCTGCCACTTATTATTTACGCCACTTATTTATTACATTAAATTATATTTAATTTCTTTAATTCATTTATTTATCCTTAGGCCTTCGGCAACGCAAAGACAGTCCGCAACAATAACAGCAGCCGCTTCGGGCGCTTCATGCAGTTGGACGTCGCCAAGGGGGGGGGCATCCGTCACGGCTCAGTCCTGGCCTTTCTCTTAGAAAAGAGTAGAATATTAACACAAGTAAGTCGATTAATTCATTAATTAATAGATTAATTAGTTAGTTGATTATTAATATATGCTAGTAAATTAGTAAATGTGGATCAAAAATGCGCTGTATATATATATATATATATATATATATTAAATATATATACATACATATATATATTGCATGTATTCCATATATTATTATATATATTGGGACATAACAGCGAATGTTAAGAACTATTTTTTTCTAGTAGAAGAATGCGTATTGGGGATTCTGAGAAACAGACATAATTATCATTATTCAGATTTATTTTTTTCTGCTTTTTTCTATCAGGACAAGGACGAACGGTCTTACCACATTTTCTACCAGATGATTAAAGGCAGTACACCCCAAATGAAGGAACGCTATAAGCTACTGGACTGCAGCAAATACCAATACCTTAATCCTCACTGCGTAGATGCCCCTGGTAAGCCTAGGGCAGCAGCTAGACATATATGTATATATTATGCTTTATTATAATATATATTATAATTTGCGCTTTAGGGTTTATTAATAGGAATTTAGATATTTATTTCTATTGTAGAGCGGCTCCAATATACCTATATGTATTATAGATATATTTTAAATCGTATTATAGTATAATAATTTCCTTCTGCAATTTTCTGTGTGTGTCTGTTTTAAGGAGTTGACGATCTCGATGAATTTGAATCTGTCGTTAAGGCCTTCGAATCGATGGGGCTGAAGGAAGAACAGAGACATACAATTTGGTCGGTTGTCTCTGGCGTTTTGCTGCTGGGAAATGTTAAGACTGTCGGTAAGCCTGCTGCTGCTACTGCCGCTGTTGCTGCTGCTGCTGCTTTCACTTCTTACTGTGTGGATATATTGTATATATTATATATATAATATATATTATATATATTATATATATTGTTCTACTGCTTGGTGTGTGGCTACTTGCATATTGTACACAGTTTATTTTTTTTGAGGAAACACGGACATCCCTGTAAAAAAAAGAAAATGGGTCTACTGCAAGCAGCTTCTGCTGCAACAGCAACACCATCTGAAAGCAGCAATATTCTCTTTTCTTTTTTTTTTTTCAGGAAAGAAAGAAGGAGGAGTAGACAATGCTGCTGTTATAGCAGGCGATAGCCTTCGTGTGCTGAAGGATGCCTGTGACTTGTTGTTCTTGGACTCAGAGAGAGTTATGAAAGAGCTTACTGTGAAGGTTACATACGCTGGTAAGAAATTGAATCCTGAATAACGAAGAAATATAATTTAATATCATTGTATTCAATTATATATGTGAATTCAATTCGTTGGGGTCAATTTATAGAGCAAAATATGCTAACGTGGGGTGAGAAGAGAAAGCCTGCTTTGTTTTATGAAGGCCGATGTGCCTGTTTCTTGAATTCGTTAACTTTCTAAATTGCCATTCAATAATAAGTAAAACATTTATATGCTTTGTTATGTTTCTAATTTGTTGAATAGGCAGCAGCGGAGAGGTTAGAAAACGCTAAACCCTGACTGCTTTTCTTCTTCTAAGAATATTGATTTACTATTCAATTTGCTCTGTTGCACTAGTATTTAATGGACCTTATTCTATTCCTTTAGTCTTTCTTAAGATGACGCATTACGCATTTGTGTTTCCTCTTTTCACTCGCAGGCAACAACAAAATCGAAGGCCGATGGACAGTAGAAGATTCCGATATGCTGCGGGGCTCCCTAGCGAAAGCAGTCTACGAGAAACTTTTCTTGTGGATAATTTCAGCTTTGAATTCAACAATTGAACCCCCGGGGGGGTTTCAAACCTTCATGGGTGCGAGGTTCTTCAGTTTGCTTTCTTGCACCTTTCCTGTTCATTTCCCCCGCTGTTTGCTGGGTTTGGCGTTAATTCATGTCAATTCGTAGTGTTATTATCAATTTATATTTATTTATTCACAGTTAATTTCTTGTTTTATTGTTTTTCATGCGGGAATCGGGCTCCTTCTCTTGCATGCGGGTTCTCAGGGCTGTTGGATATCTTCGGCTTTGAAGTTTTCCAAAATAATTCCTTAGAGCAGCTCTTCATCAACATTACCAATGAGATGCTGCAAGTTAGTACAATATAATTGCTTTTTAGCTTTTGTTCTAAACAGTATATAAATGTGCACATTTATATGCAACTGAGGGACAATCTAATTGCCTTTAGATCTATTGTTTTAAACAATATATATAAATACACACTAGTATTTGCAATTGAGCTTCTCCTTTAGCAATTTTATTCACATATACAGGTACGTTTTCATATATACTTGATTTTACTCTACCAATTCACATATACACACCCATATGTACTTTTATATTATCCATATATATTATATATATATTAATATCTATATTTATATACATTGAATTTTGTACTTCTTTGTTGCTTTCAGAGCACATTTACAGAGGTGGTGTTTGCGCGTGAGAGCGCCTTATATAAGAGCGAAGGAATAACTTCAAAAGAAATTGAATTTACTACAAACAGCGACGTTATTAGCGTTTTAATCGACAAGGGGAACTCCATCCTCAGCATCCTTGAAGATCAGTGCTTGGCGCCAGGTAAGGCTGCTACCATCGATAAGAACAATGATAGCACTATAAGAATTATAATAAGTAGTAATAGTGCTAATAATAAGAATAACTATTAATGTCATCGCTATCGTTGTCACCATTATAGTCATTATCATTGTCATCATCTTTACTGCCATTATTGGTTTTGTTGTTCATGATTTATTACGACTATTATTAATCGTATTATCTTCACATTCCAAAAACACGAACTTTTTGTTGGTGTTGAACTGATTGTTTATTTTTTCATTCATTTGTCTGTTTGCTCGTGTGCCTATTTGCCTGCTTTCCCACAAACAAATGGTTTTATTTATTCATTAGTATTTATTTAATTATTTATTTATTTATTTATTTATTATTTATTTGATTTTCGCAGGCGGCAGCGACGAGAAGCTGGTCAGCGCGTGTTGCACAAAGTTGAAATCTTCGTCCAAGTTTGTGCCTGCTAAACTAGACGCCCATAGTGCATTTTTTGTGAAACAATCAATTGGAACAATTAAATATAATGCACAAGGATTCATATTCAAAAATAAAGACGTCCTCAGGCCGGAAATGGTCGAAGTCGTACAGGTAAAATAATATACTTCTATGGGTGTCGATGTATATGTTTATATATGTTTATATACACATGTATGCGTATTGTATATGTGTATTATATATATATTTGTGTATTTACGTACACATTTGCTGCCGTTTGAATCTGTGTGTTTGTGTTTGAATGAATATTCATACACGGCAAAACCCCACATATTTTATTTGATGCAGAATATCTATGAATGGATAAAATTAAATTATACTTTTATGAAAGTTTGTTAATATTTCTTCGACTCTGGCATTCAAAATCAAATCGGGAGCTGTTCGTGTATATTGGCACAGAGCGTCTATAATGAGCCTTACTCGCATCACCTATCCAATTGAATATTAATTGAATTCAGCATTTCCTTCAAAAACGAATAAAATAGAATAGGAATTAAGAATTTGATTTCTCTTTCTGCATTTTCTCTCCTCAGGCCTCCACCAACCCCGTCGTGCGCGCGCTGTTTGAAGGGGTAAAAGTAGAAAGAGGAAAAATGGCAAAAGGGTCCTTAATAGGGTCTCAATTCTTAGCGCAGTTGAATAAATTAATGGCTCTTATAGGCTCTACAGAGGCTCACTTCATTCGGTGAGAAATGCTTGCAAAAGCAGTAAATCAACTTCTTATTCAATTTGAAAACCAAAGGGAAATGGGAACCAGACAGGGTGATTGCAGATAAAATGCAGAAAAAGGGAAGGTGCAATAAACAACAAATTAAATTTGGTTTATGTGGGAAGCACTAACTTGAGTGGGAAAGACGCATGCATTCTTGCATTTGTTATATGGATACATGCACCCACATTTAAAAGTGCATGCATGCATGCATGCATGCATATGTGGGGCCGTCTCTGCGGTGCTCGCGAGTCCCGCACCTGCTACCGCTGCTGCACCTGCTGCTGCACCTGCTGCTGCTGCTGCACCTGCTGCTGCAGCAGGAGCAGCTGTTGCTTCTGCTGTTCCTGCTGCTGCTGCTGCTGCTGCTGCTTCTGCTTTTTATCTGTAGATGTTCCCTCCTCAAGGGTTCCAGCTCCAGCGGGTGTGTGCTTTTGTTTCTTTTTCTTTTTTAGATGCGTGAAGCCGAACGAAGAGAAAAAGCCGCTGCTGTGGGTCCAAAGCAAAGTTTTAATTCAACTGCATGCACTTTCTATCATTGAAGCGCTGCAGCTGCGGCAGCTGGGATTCTCTTACAGACGGCAGTTTCAGGTGAATATCATTTAAAAGGAGGAAGAAGGAGAATATATTTGTTTGTCTGTATATTTGTTTCTGTCGCCTCAGACATAATATACTTGTTTCTGTTACCAAAGCATAAAATAATAATTTTATATCTTTTAATTCTCTTGTTTTAATGTGCGTTTTTGTGCCTTTTCAGGAATTTGTTGAACAATTTCAATTCATTGATTTAAGTGCTGCCAATATGGCAGACAAACGCGCAGCAACAGAGGCGATTATTGCTGCAGCAAAACTTGAAAACGGTTAGTTTTTTTGCTTTTGTTTCTGACAACCGTTGGCTCCTCCGACACCCATAATATGTTTAATTTGAACTACAGAATAATATATATATGTATATATAATATATAGTATATACTGTGCCGTCATATACAATACGTAGTATGTAATCTGTAATCTAAATTATGTAACTATATAAAATGTACTGTATAATAATAATATACGATATAGTATATAATATACAACACATAATATATAATCTGTATCACATAAAATACATAATATGTATACATAGATATAACAATACTTAGGGCATTGAATTCAACTCAAAACAACTCAACTTTTCATAGGTCGACAAATTCGGCTTTTTGCGTGGGGTGTATGTACAGGTTCCTACGCCCTCGGCAAAACGATGGTTTTCTTGAAGCCAGAAAGTGCAAAATATTTAGTTCATCTTCAGCGGACTCGCTTATCAGCTTGGGGCCCCCTTATTGGGGTTCTCGAAGCAATATATGTCCAGAAAAAATTGCATGCAAAAAAACAACAATTCGCCATCTGCTCCAGAATATGCGCGCATGCAAGGAGAAAACTCGTCCAACAGATCTAAACTCAACATGCATGCATGCAGGCAACTAGTGCATGCATGCAGTGGATGCATGCATGCATGCATGCATGCAAGCGGATGTATGCATGCATGCATGCATGCAGTGCATGCACTACGTTCCTGTTAATGCGCGCATGCAGGGTTAATGCATCCATTCATGATGCTAATGCATGCACGCATGCATGCATGCACTCAACGTTAATGCATGCATGCATGCAATGTTAATGCATGCCTGCATGCATTAACGTTGCATTGTGTTAGTTTATGCAGCCATGCATGTAATGTGTTAATGCATGCATGCACGCATGCATGCATGCATGCAGTAAATGCAGTAAATGCAGCATTAATGCATGCATGCACTCACGACATGCAGTGTAACTGCATGCATGCAGCATGAATGCATGCACAAATGCTTGTAACATTAATGCATGCATTTATCTACGCAATGTTAGCGCCTGCATGCACACTGCATGCATGCATGCATGCATGCAGTGTTAAATGTTTGTTCGCATGCACTAAAGCGCACGATGCATGCATGCAGCCCCAAAGAATAAAAGCGGCAAGGGTTCATTTGTAAGTGGGGGCTGCCTATACACCTCAGATTCTTCTTTGCCTTTTATGCAACAATGAAATTTCTTTGCAATTTAAATACAATGAATGAAATAACATGCAGCAGCTGGTTCCTACCCCTTTACAGCACCAGTGCTTATAACCTCAGCTTTAAACATTTATTTGCTGGAATACCGCTCTTAATAACAATATTACTAATAATAACAGTAGTAGTATTACTAGTAGCAATCCTATAACAATAATAATAATTACTACTACTACTGCAACTATTGCTGAAAATGATAATAATAGTAATAGCAACAATGGTAATAATAGTAGCAGTAATAGTAATAGTAACAGTAATAATAATGGAAATAATATAAGCAAAATAGTAGTAATGACAATAATAACAATTTATCCCAGCTTGTAAATTGTGTGAATATACTTCATTGCTTCCATGTAAGCTGGCTTGTCACCAAAAGCAGAAAACATGAGCAGCAGCAGCAGCAGCAGCACTAGCAGCAGCAACAGGGGCATTAGCGGCAGCAGCAGCAGCAGCAAGAGCCGCAGCAGCAGCGGCAGCAGCAGCAGCAGCAGCAGTATGTTTTACCACCAATTGATATACCCTCCTCCTGCTAACTAGGATGAGCTGACGAGAAGTAAAAACACAGGAAACTTACAGAAAGTAATTAAAACATTTCTAAAATCTTAATTATTAAGTATTCCTTTTAGAACGTTTACTGAAATACTCCTTTTTAAACTTTCTTAAGAATATTCCCTTAAAAACTTTTATTAAAAATAAAATTTTTATTCAGTATTTTACGAATTTTCTGCAATATTTTCTGCCGTTTTTTCTCTTCTGTTTAAATGAGAGCGAGCCTACGATATACCCTTATACATAGTGTATAGTGTATATATATTATATATATGGTGTGAGTTGACATATAAAGTAAAACTGCATCTGTTTATATATATATATATATATATATATATATCTTTATACATATATATATTTATATTTATATATATATATATATTCACATATCTATCTATATAGCTGCGTCTACATATACATACATATATATATGTATATAAATACAAATAACGGTGAATAATATGAATATTAATGAGGGTATAATAAATAATAAAAAATATAATTAAGATAATAAGTACTAAATAATAATTAGTAGCAAT
The DNA here is from genome assembly GCA_000499725.1 of Eimeria brunetti. NCBI lineage: Eukaryota > Apicomplexa > Conoidasida > Eucoccidiorida > Eimeriidae > Eimeria > Eimeria brunetti. The sequence continues at coordinate 42,984 of HG710390.1, forward strand.
AAACTACTTATAATGGAGTACAGGAAAGGTTCAGTCAGACAAAACAGCAAAAATTATAAAAAGCAATAATTACAGCTACAGATTTTTACATCTGTTAAATAAGTAAAACATTAACGCTGTGATTTTTTAAAACAATATACCGTTGCAGCTGCTTTTTTCTTTATTCTATTTTTATTTATTTTATTTATTCTACTTTATCGTTCTTTCCCCCTATAGAGGAGAAACAGAAAATAATTTTTCTATTTTTGCATTTAGTTTCTGTCGGCGCCTCAAACCAGGCAAATGATATTTTCCTTTTCTTTTTTCTTTCTTTTCTTTTTTTTGTCCCTTTTCTTCCGCCCTAATCTTTCTTCTTTTATCTCCTTCTTGTCGTTTTCTCCTTCTCCTTGTTCTTTTCTTTTTCCCTTTCCTTATTTTTCCTCTTCTTTTTCCGTCTCTTATTCTTTTTATTTACTTCTCAAAGTATTATCACATGTGTCTTCAGGCTCACCGGTCCCCCAGTATGGGCTGCCCGCCACTAGGCGGTCTGCTGCTGTTGCTGCTGCTGCTGTTGCTGCTGTTGCTGCCTCTGTGTGTAGTCTGGCTGCTCTAGCGCAGCAACAGCTGCTGCTGCAGCAACAGCAGCCCCTCCTCCTTCTATTAAATTCCTGGCGCTTGCCGCTGTCTCTGTCTCTGTCTCATTCTCTGTCTCTAACTGAAAATTCATAGTAATGTCTCCTCTATCATGAAGTGACCACTGGTCACATCCTTGATCAACCATAGTGACCACTGGTCACCTCTTTCTCCACCTATATCAACTGTTCCAAGACCGTAATTTCCCAAACCCTCAGCTACTCTATCCCCCATTAGTTTTATTTTCTCTTTTTCTTTGTCACTGCCTCCTCTTGCCCCATTTTTCCTGCTTCTGCTTCTGCTTTCTTCAGCAAATGAACAGAGAAAGATAACCGCTTGGGGCCTAATTTGCTTCTGCTGCTGCTGCTGGTGCAGCACAGCCGCTTCCACTGCAGCTCATCTGCTGCTGTCTCCAATGCAGTCATACCCTTTCTGCAGCGGACTCGCCAGTCAGCCCCCTACACGCAACAAAAGCAAAAATAAATAAATAAATAAATAAATAAATAAATAAATAGATATATTCTGTTCAATAATGTTTAATTTGCTAATGTATAATCTAATTTGTAATTTATAGTATATGGGGTGTAATATATAATATACGGTGTCAGCCCTTTACACGCAGCAAAGGCATAGGCTACTATATATAGTACTACATAATATATTCACATATAATATATACAACATATATAATAAAATATAATACAAAAAATAATGTACATTGTATAGTATATTAATACATGATGAATAGTATATATATACTAGTAGAAAGTATAGTATATAATCCATATTAAAGTTATTGAACTTATTCATGATTTAGAGAGGTGTCAAAGAACAAATGCAAAAAATCGGCTGTCTCAGTTCAATGAAAAGTTGCATCTGCCTCAGACACAATGATATATATATATATTATATATAAGTATATATATAATATATATATATTACAAATGTATTATATATGTACATTTGTAGTGTATATGCAGATCAACAATATGTATTATACTAGCCCGAACATGCACTAGTATACATTTAGATATATGTATTAGACCTATTATATATATGTACAGTACATAAAAACGGGTTTTTTATCACAAAACCCTTATTTTGTTTCTTTTTTTTGTATTTCTTTCTGTACCAGCCTTACCCTTCGCAGCAGGAGCTTGACTACAGATGGCCTGTCTATTGCATCAAAGAGGGGGGTCTGTCCATCTTTTCTTTTTTTGTTTATCATCTCCGGCATTAAAGACAAAAGAAATTCAATTATGTCTATGTGACCATTCTTTACTGCGTAGTGCAACGGGGTGTCTCCTTCTTTGTCGCAAATGGACAAAAACAGGCGCTGTTGGTTGGCCCCCCCTGTAAAAACCCAAATAAATAGAAATAAAATGAATAAATTAATTCAATTAGTATTTAAATTAGGGAAGTAAATGTTCAGATGCGTAGACACCGCAATGTATTGGAAGGGTTCATACTTTGATTTAAAGACAAATACACAAAGACTGGAGAATGCTTAGTATTCAGCTATGTTATCAATCCCCTGCTGCTCTACCACATATATATATATGTATATTACTATATATATTATATGGATGCAATTATGTATATATACAATACAATATACTATATAGGCATATATATATATGTGTATATAGATTATGTTCACTTTCTGTATTTGCTTTATAAACATGTATTCAGATGCAGAGACAGCTCAACGTATACTCTTCAGCTATGTAATAAATTCCATATATATATATATATATGCAAATATACATATATATATGTATGGATATATATATATATACATGTATATATGTATGGATATATATATATATATATACATATATATATAATGGACAAGTGCATATGTGTTTAGATCGCCCACACTAATACAGCATTTTATTTCATCAGGTTAGTATAGATTACTCCCCCCAAAAATGCAAAAAACGCATGCAAGGGTGCATGCGTGAATGCATGCATGCATGCATGCGCTTTTATCTGTTTGCATGCATGCATGCATGCATGCATGTTTTTATCATGTTTTTATCTGTTTGCATGCATGCATGTTTGCATGCACGTTTGCATGCATGCATGAATTTTTACCGATTTGTTCGAGTATCCATTTGAGGCATTTGGAGTGGCCGTAGGCAGCAGCATAGAAGGCAAGGGTTTGGCCTTTATTGCATTTGAGAGAAAAGAGAGAAGGGAGAGAAATAAACTCATTTAAGGGTTTATCTTCATAAATGCACTTCAAAAGAAATACCAGTTGGCCATCATCTTTGCTGGGCCGCCGCAACAAATGGTGAAAAAATGACATTCCTGAATGGCGACTGCGCGCATGCACCAGGTGTCTAGGCAGGTGCAACAAACACAAATAAAATATAAGTAAATAAATACATATATTAATTAATTAATTAATTAATTAATCAATAAATTACATATTAAATAAGTTAATAAATTAATTAATTAATTAATTGATAAGTAAATAGGTAATTAAATTGATTCATTAGTTAGTTTCTGAAAAAATGACATTCCTGAATGGCGACTACGCGCATGCACCAGGTGTCTAGGCACATAAAACACACACAAGTAAAATATAAATAAACTAATTCATTAACTAGTTAATTAATTAACTAATTAATCGATACAGATATATATTAATTAGTTAATTCACTAGTTAGTCTGTCAATATGACAATAAATCAGTAAACGGAAACATGCACCAGGTGTCTAGGCACATAAAACAAACATAAATAATTGCTTACCAATTAATTAATTAATTAATTAATTAATTAATTGATAAGCAATTAATAGTTATTTAATATATCAATAAAGCAATAAAGCAGTAGGCAGAAACATGCACCAGGTACCTTGGCACATAAAATACAAACAAAATAAATGAATTAATTAATCAGAAAATCACAAAACAAAAAAATACATCAATGAATCAATAGGCTAACAAACTAAATGATGCAGCAGGTGTATAAACAAAAACATAAATAAAAAATGAATAAATAATAAATCAATAAATCAATAATACACAGAAACACGCAGCAGTTTTCAACGCAAACACACAATAAAAAGAAAAAATAAAATAAATAAATAAACAATACATAAAACAAGTAAATAAATAAATATCTGTAAATAAATAAATAAATAAACAGAAAGCATAGGAGCATCACAGATTATAATATCTTCATAATGCTTCAGCCGTCTGCGAAATTATACAATTATACTGCTGCATGCAGAGCCTCAAACCCTAAACCCTAAACCCTAAACCCCAGACCCTAAACCCTAGACCTTAAACCCTAGTCCCTAGACCCTAAACCCTAAACCCTAAACCCTGAAATCCCTAAACACCCTAAACCTTAAACTCCCTAAACACCCTAAACCCTGAACCTTAAGCCCTTGACCCTAAACCCTAAACCCTAGACCCTAAACCCTAAACCCTAGACCCTAAACCCTAAACCCTAGACCCTAAAACCTAAACACTAGACCCTAAACCCTAAACCCTAAACCCTAAACCCTAAACCCTAAACCCTAAACCTTAAACCCTAATATTTAATGAGGAAGAGGTTAGACTTACGGTTCTTCTTTCAACAAATTGAAAACATCAGGGCCCATCATGCTAACAACGCACTCAGGCCAACCTGCTGCTATTGCTGATTTCACCCTGCTGCTGCAGCTGCTGCTGCTGCTGCTGTTGCTGTTGCTGCTGCTGCTGCTGTTGCTGTTGCTGCTGCTGCTGCTCTTGCTGCTGGTTGCTGCTGCAGTTGCTGCTGCCCGAGCCACCAACCCTCTCCCATCTCCACTCTTCTGCTGCCGCTTCTGCTGCTGCCTCTGCTGCTGCTGCTGCTGCTGCTGCTGCTGCTGCGATAAAGACCAGCTGGCTCTGTGTGAATTGCATGCAGCAGATGCAGTGCATGCAGCATGAATATCCAAACTGCTGCTACTCCTGCTGCTGCTCCTGCTGCTGCTCCTGCTGCTGCTCCTGCTGCTGCCCCTGCTGCTGCTGCTGCTGCTTCTGCTGCTGCTGCTGCTGCTTCTGCTGCTGCTGCTGCTGCTGCTGCCCTCGACCCCTTCTAGAGAAATATCCCTGAGTCTGTTGCATCTCCCCCGACCCCGCGCGTTGTTGGCTCTTCTGCGGCATGCAGCAGCAGCAGCAGCAGCAGCAGCAGCAGCAGAAGAAGAAGAAGCAGCTGCAGTGCTGCAGATTCCCTTTGACAGTCCAGTGACAACCCGGCGTTGGCTATTTTGTTTCTGTTTGGGCTGCTGCTGCTGTTGCTGCTGCTGTCGCTGCTGCTGGTGCTGCTGCTGCTGCCGTTGCTGCTGCTGCCGCTGCCGCTGCTGCTGCGTTGCAGCAGAAACAGGGGAGCATCTCCTGCTGCTGCTTCTGCTGCTGTTTTTGCTGCTGTATGAAATGGCGATGCATTCTCTGAAGGAGGCTGCAGCAGAAATATGTTTTAATTTGGAATTAATTGAAATATTATTATTTTTTTTGTTTTTAATATATTTATTTTTATCCCGCGATTGCATAGAAACAGACTTAGATGTTAAATAAGAATTTAAAAAATTATATTTTCTTTTTTCTTCATTATTCAATATTTCTACAGACACAGCATCTCCTGAATTAAACACCTGCTTTTCTCTTTCTCTTCCTTTTTCTATTTCTTCTTCTTTTTCTATTTCTTTTTCTATTTCTATTTCTTCTTCTATTTCTTCTTCTATTTCTATTTCTTTTTCTATTTCTTTTTCTATTTCGATTTCTTTTTCTCTTTCTTTTTCTCTTTCTCCTTCTTTTTCTTTTTCCTTTTGTATTTCCTTCTCTTTTTCTTTGTTTTTACCCTTTCCTTCTTCTTGTTCCTGTTCTTCTTCTTCCTCTTGTTCGTCTTCTTTTCCTTGCTGCTGCTGCTGCTGCTGCTGCTGCTGCTGCTGCTGCAGCTGCTGCTGCAGCTGTTTTTGTTGCTTTCTTGTAGGTTCAGGTTTGGGTTTAAGGCTCAGTCTCTGCATGCATGCTGCTGACGATGATCCGTTGCAGCTGATGCGAGCTGCTGCTGCTGCTGCTGCTGCTGTTGCTGCTGCTGCTGCTGCTGCTGCTGCATGCTCTGAAACTGGGTTCTTGTTATTTATCCCCTGACCTTTCATTTTAATTATTTTTGAATTGAATATAAAGGGCAGAACATTTTCTGCAAATATATCATCTATACTTTTATTGGTTTTTGCTTTTTTGCTGCTGTGGGGATGAAACAGCTGCTGCAGCAGCAGCGCTCGCTTCGCGCTCTGCTGCTCCTGCTGCACCAACAAACGAAGCCGTCGCCGCTGCTCCGCCTGCTGCTGCTGCTGCTGCTGCTGCTGCTGCTGCTGCTGCTGCTGGTGCTCCTTCTGCTGCTGCTGCTGTTCCTGCTGCTGTTCCTCCTGTCCTTGTAGCTGCTGGTGCTCTTGCTGTTGCTGCTGCTGCTTTCTCTGCTGTTTCTGCTCCTGCTGCTGTAACTGCTCTTCCTGCTGCTGCCGCTGCACTTCCTCCAGTTCCTGCTGCCGCTTCTGCAGTTCCTGCTGCTGTTGCTGCTTCTGCAGTTCCTGCTGCTGTTGCTGTTCCTGCAGTTCCTGCTGTTGCTGCTGCTGTTCCTGCAGTTCCTGCTGCTGCTTCTGCAGTTCCTGCTGCTGCTGCTGCTGTTCCTGCAGTTCCTGCTGCTGCTGCTGCTGTTCCTGCAGTTCCTGCTGCTGCTTCTGCTGTTCCTGCAGTTCCTGCAGTTCCTGCTGCTGCTGCTGCTGTTCCTGCAGTTCCTGCTGTTCCTGCAGTCCCGTCTGCTGCTGCTGCTGTTCCTGCAGGTACTGCTGCTGCTGGTGCTTTTCGTTAAGGTCTTGCTGCTGCTGCTGCTGTTCCTGCAGTTCCTGCTGCTGCCGTTGCAATTCCTGCAGCTCCTGCTGCTGCTGTGGCTGTTCCTTGTGCCGTTGTTGCTGCTCCTGCTGTCCCTCCCGGTGCTGCTGCTGCTGCTGTCCCCGCCGTTCCTGCTGCTGCTGTTCCTTCTGCTGCTGTTGCTGCTGTTCCTGCTGCTCCTGTTGCCGCCGTTCGTGTTGTTGCTGCTGCTGCTGTTCCTGTTGCTGCTGCTGCTGTTGCTGTTTGACGTCTGCTGCTTTGTTTTGTGTTAGGTCTGATAATTCAATTTCTTTTGTCTTCTCCATCTTCTTACTGACGCTAGGCCTACAATGCCGAGGCAAGTTCAGCCACTGTCTGGAGAAAAATAATAAAAAAAAAGGAATGAATGAATAAGAATGTTAGGTCTTATCGTACTATGTTAAAAAAAGAAGCCAGAACTTCACTCGCAGATTTTGATGTGAATAAAAAAGAAAAAAGTATCATGCGGCTGTACGTTCAGCCTTATCAGGCAGCTGTTGGTTTTTCTTCTTAATGCCAAAATCTGGGAGGACGGTTGAATAGAGTATACTTTTATTATTATTATTCAGTTCAGTTGCCGCTCGCTGCCTTTCAGCTGGGGCGAAGAGAGAAAAAAAAATTGGAGGCCAATGTATGCAAGCACTCAGTCGCTGGGAAAAATTGTTGATGCTGATATTTATTTGAATTTTCGCTGCGAAGTATGAATCCTTAGCTCTACAGAGATAAAGGAACAGGAATAAGCACCAGCCCTCTCATATGTCAAGAAGTTTGTGTATGTATATAATATACGTATACATCGCCCTTAAGAATTTGCATTTATAGTAAACAAAGGTAATAGAAATCAGCACACCCCCTCACGACGAAAAAAGCGGAAGAAATATTCTGCTTTCTTCCCCCTCAAAGATGAACGCTGTTGAACTTGTTGGGGTGTATAGGCAGCTGCATTCTGAAGTGGCATATCCGTGCAGATTTCGCCTAACGGCAGCCATATCCCCTCGTCTAGCAGCCAGCTGAAGCTGAATATACCAAAAGTAATATTAAATAATCAATTAAAATAAATTATTCCTTCAGTTAATGACAAAGAGGAGAGAAAAACGAGGGGGGGGCTGAAGCTGAACATTTGGCAATCGAAGTACATATGGTGACAGGAACGGCAAGCTAAATGCTGCTGTCTGTGTTTGAACGAAAGAAACAATTGCATGAATCCAATGAATTTAATTCAATAAAATAAAATTTTTACTCTTCTTTCTCTCCGATTTTTATTGTTGGACGATGCAGCTTATAAGGCAAACGCTTATAGCGTTAATACTGGTCCACTGGGGCTTGTTAGGTATTAGCGAGACCATAGGCGCCTGCTGGTTTAACTGGGTGATAGACCACCAAAAAAAGGCCTTAAAAAGTATAAATAAACTAAAGTATACAAAAATAAAGGGAAAAATATGCATTTTAAAGGAAGAAAGGGAAGAAATATATCAGTAGGTAAGAATTGCAACTCTGCAGAAAACGTTTAGTATCAGCAGCATCGAAACGCCGCAGCAGTTCAATATAACCTGTGGGGCGGTGTCTGCCTCATTTTGTTGTTTATAAATTTATTTGGATATTATTGTATTAATTTATTTAACATTTTAAAGTCAAATATGTCATTTATCTTCAGATTCCACCCACAAATTGTTGTATCTGCAGCAGCAGGTTCCAACCTGCTGTCGATGCTGCGAACACAACGTAGCTGACTACCCATCATTTTCTACCGACAGTTATCTAAGATGGGGGCAAAAAGAGATAAAAAGAAGAAGATACAGAAAATAAAACAAATAAAACCCCAAGAAATACAATTAAGAGCAATATGAAGCAATGGGGCTCCCTAAAGGAAAGAATTCAGTTCTTGCACGAGAGGATTGCTGGCAGCAGGCCACTGGTTTAAGGGGAAGCAGCAAGTAGAAGAGAAGAACTGGAGAAATGCTATTTGTTAAAACTAAGAAATACTGTTTATTTTAAATGGAGATAATGAATATTATTTAGTGGAAATTCATATTTGAACAGGGGCGAAAGGATTAGCGACGCCAGGCAGCACATACGGAAGGCGGCTGCGTCTCAACCCTAAACCCTAAACCCTAAACCCTAGACCCTAAACCCTAAACCCCAAACCCTGAATCCTAAACCTTAAACCCCAAACCGTAACCCCTAAACCTTAAACCCCAAACCCTAACCCCTAAACTTTAAACCCTAAACCCTAAACCCCAAACCCTAAACCCTAAGCCTTAAAGGGCTTAATGGATACCAAATTCAGTTAATATTTACCAGTTTTGCTGAATATTTTCCTTTTTCTGTCTTCTTTTGTTTGATTCTGTTTCTTCTACTGGGAGCCCCTAATTGTCTCATTTGCTTTGTTTGAAGCATATTTGCCCCTTTATTTATTTGTTTTATTTATATTCTGTTCTAAATTATATTATATATATTATTTTCTGAAGTTTTGTATACTTTTTGCTTTATTCGTTTCTTGGTTTCAGTTTTCTTGCAGTGTATGTCTTAGTCCAACGATGGAGCAGCAGAACTAAATAATAATTTTTGCAAACTAAATAAATTGTATTTGTTTACTTTTATTCATTTAATTTAAATTAAATTAATATTTTTTTATATTTATTTTTTATTTCATTTGTCTGCTGCGTGTTAGTTTGCCAATGGCTTCAAAATTGAATTTGTCAGTTTTTCTTGTTTCTGACAGTTTACAATAATTACAATTACAATTATAGTTATAAATATAAATATAATTATAATTATAATTGTAATTATAATTATAAATATAATTATGATTATAAATATAATTATAATTATAAATATACTTACAATTATAATAATGATCATAATTATAATTATAAATATAGTTATAGTTACAATTACAATTATAATTATTAATATAATTATAATTAATAATCATAATTATAATTATAAGTATAATTATAATTATAATTACAATTATAGTTATAATTTATAATTATAATTATAGTTATAATTTATAATTATAATTATAATTATAATCATGTAGTTATAAGGAGACAGCAGAGCAGCAACATAAACTTGAAAAGACAAATGATAATTAAATTCTTATTGGCTCAAATTTTCTTTGCTTATTTACACTGGGGGCACAGGTTGAATTGTTACACTCACACGAATATATATATAATATACATACAAGATATATATAAATAAAAAAAATATATATATAAATACAGTATGTATAATATATATACCATATATACATTATATTATATATATAATATTATATATATAATATTATATATATGAAATTTTCATTCGAACTTCGAACTGTTCACAACACAAGAAAAGGCAAATAATTTTATTTCCCTTTCTTTAATTTTTTTTTATAATGTTTATGTTTGCAATTTCCATCTTCATTATTTTAATTAAATATCTATTTCAATAAAACATCAACTAGTTGGGCTTAAGCCCTGGGTTTTAATAGAACGAAGGAGATAACAAACTTCTTTAAGAATAATACTTTGTTCTTCTATTAACTCCCTTAGGACTTTCGC
>HG710390.1:57112-71081 GCA_000499725.1 Eimeria brunetti
GCTGCTGCTGCTGCTGCTGCTTTGGGCCCGTCTCTGTACCGATTCAATTTGTTTGAGTGCAGCACAGAATCTTTAGCAGCAGCAGCAGCGCCGCTGCTTGCATGCAAGGGCCCACGAACGGGGGAGGAGTTGCTGCTGCTGCTGCTGCGAGCAGCAGCAGCAGCAGCAGCAGATTGCGGCAGCGGCGCTGCTTGCTGCTTCTCCCTTTCGCATGCAAGATAGGTGGCGCATGCAGAGCAGAGAGACGCAGCCTCTTCAAGAGAAAGTCGGCCTTCTAGTTCCCCTTGCCCTGCTGCTGCTGCTGCTGCTGTTGCTGCTGCTTTTGCTGCTGCTGCTGTTGCATGCAGGTTGCTCGCTGCTATCGCCGCCCACTTGCCGCAGCGGGAACACCTGCCTTTTGGTTGAGCTGCAGCAGCAGCAGCAGCAGCAGCAGCAGCAGAATCATCTGTCTCTTTCATTTTATCCCCTTTTCCTTCTTTATAAGGGGGAGATTCCTTATAAAATGAAGTTGAATCAATACGCAGCTCGTTGCAGCAGGGGCAGCAGCAGCAGACGCGCTCAGCAGCAGGGCTCACACCTGCCTGCTGCTGCTGCTGCTGCTGCTGCTGCTGCGCTTCTGCTGCTCTTAGCCGACAGCAGCGGCAGCAGCAAGGCAAGTTGTATTCCTCTTGAGCCCATGCTGCTGCTATGCTATCATCAGCAGCAGGGGCCCAGCCTGGATGCAGAGAAGCAGCAGCTAGGCTCGAGGGCGAAAACCCCCGCTGCTGCTGCCGCTGCTGCTGCCGCTGCTGCTGCAGCTGCTGCTGCTGCTGCAGCTGCAGCTGCGGAAGGGCCCCCCCTCCCGCTGAAACCCCGTAGGCCCTCATCCAAGCAGGGAGTGTCCATACACCTGGATGGGGTGCAGCAAATATTTCTGCTTCTTTGCTAGAAAGCCCGAGTGCCCTGCGATTGGGGGTTGATGCGTTTGCTGCTCTCCCTGCTGCTGCTGCTGCTGCTCCTGCTGCTGCTCCTGCTGCTGCTGCTGCTGGCTTGCAGCTGCGGCTCCTCCTCGTACTCCCCCGCTGCTGCCCCAACCGCTCCTGCTGCTGCTTCTTAAAGAACAGCAGCTCCCGTGGGGAGACGCTGAGGCCTAGCTGCTTGAGGGTTTCTTCATCACTGTCAGCAGCAGCAGCAGCAGCAGCAGCAGCAGAAACATCGGCAGCAGCAGCAACATCAGCAGGAATAGCAGCAGCAGCAGCAGCAGCAAAGTGAGGGCTCGTGCCCAGGGCTGCTGCTGCTCGCGCATGCAGCTGCCTCCCTGCTGCAGTTTTGAATTCATCTGAAGATCGTAAGGATTGTCGAAAGCCCCAATTGCAGCAGCCCAGCTGCGAGGAGGGCTTGCCTGCTGCTACTGCTGCAGCAAAAGCACCAGGCTGCTGCCGGGACACCCCTGCTGCTCCCTGCTGCTGCTGCTGCTGCTGCTGCTGCAGTTCGCTCCACAGTACGCGGGGGGGGCCAACAGAAGTGTTGTATGCGTTGCTGCTGCTGCTCCTGTGATGGGAGGGGAGGCCTGCTGCTGCACACAGCAGCATTTCTTCCTTTGAAGGATTCTGCTGCTGCTGCTGCTGCTGCTGCTGCTGCAGCAGCGGCCTCGAGTACAGCAGCCCTGTTGTTGCTGTTTCTTGATGCAGCGAAGGCGGCAGCGTCGAAGGCAAACAAAATCCAGGGGGGGCCCCCACCCCTCCCCCCCCCCTTCCTGCTGCTGCATAGAGAGGAGAGGAAGGGTTTGGATTTCTTTGCCGCCTCTCTGCGTCATGCAGCGGCCAGGGGTCTGCTGCTGCTGCTGCTGCTGCTGCTGCTGCTGCTGCTTGCTGCGCTTGCGGCAGGGGCCCCCACCCGTCTGCTGCGCTGCTGGGCGGCAGCACCTGTCGCCGCCGCTGCTGCAGCAGGGGGGCCCCCCCCCTGCGGTTGCCCCCACTAGGCATGCCAGCAGCAGGCAGGCAGCGGGGGCTGATGCGGTGCTGCTGCTTGCTGCTCCTCTTCTGCGCGCGAGAGGGGAGGGGGCCCCCCTCTCCCCATGCTGCTGATGTCGTAGCAGCACGAGGCAGGTGCAGCAGCCCTTCAAACCCTTGGTTAGGGGGGTCCCCAAAGGTGTAAGGGCTGCTTTTGTATCGATTAGGAGGCAGGCCTGCTTCCTCCATAGAAGCAGCCTGATAGAAGTCGCCTTGTTGTAACAATTGTTGCTGCTGCTGCTGCAGCCGCAGCAGCTGCTGCTCCCGCTCCCGCTGCTGCTGTTGCAGCTCCAGCTGCCTGCGCGCCAGTGCTGCTGCCATGCTGCCGCCAGCTTCTCGATCATCTCTCCTGTCTAATATGCACCGCCACGAGCTGCTGAAGCAGCCGGGGCCCCCCTGAAAGGGGCCCCCTTGAGAGAAGCCCCCCTGAGAGGGGCCCCCAAGAAGGGGGCTCCCTTCAGAGGGGCCCCCCTCATCGTAAACCCCCCCTCTATAGCGGCTGACGCGCCTCTCTATGGGCTTCTGAGGCGGGGGGGGAGGCAGGGGGCGGTCCTCGGGCAGGGAGAAGGGGCTGGCCTTATGGTTGTGGAGGCGCAGCAGCTCTGCCTTCATCTGCTGCTCCTGCTGCCGCAGGAAGCGCTGCTGCGATATAAAGGCAGCGAGGTCGCCTCTGGGGAAGGAAGCCATGGCTGCGGTTGGACTCTGCGCCGGAATTTGAACTCCAAGAAAATCCTCGCTTAAGGCGGCTGCTGCCGCTCGGGGGCCCCCAAAAAATAGTCGCAGCGCCAGCCCACAGCCTGCGAGGGCGGCGCCGATTGCTGAATTTTGCGGAGGGGAAGAAAAAAGGCGACAACATCGGGACGTGCAGAAACCCAGAAGTTGAACGGGCGGGAAGTTGAATGGGAGAAGAAACGTCAGGTTTCTTCTATTGCTGGCTTTAAAACATTCCTCATGAAATTCATCGATAAATTAAATAGTAATTCCGCTTTTAAACCGACAAAAACCCGGAAGATTCACTGCTGGTGACGGACGCGCACAGGAAAGAAGCTGCCGCCGATACGCTGCCGAAACCGCTGCCGTTTCAGCCCTTCTCCCTCGCCTTTTTGTCAGCTTTCTCAGGGGTTTTATGTTCAAATCTTGTTAAAATGAAGAAAAATGGAACCAATGGTGCAGCTGCGACTCGCCAAGCGGTCGTGGCTTCCCTGCGGGTCCTCCATACAGACGACAGGCAGCCTCCTAGGCAGTCTGTCCTTCGAAAACGTTCTTGAATGAGAAAATATGAAAAGGTTTCTTCAAAACGAGTGGAGGCGAGGGGATGCTGCAGGCGAATGGAATGAGGAGGTCTAGAGTCCGACGCATGTGCAGCTGCTGCCTACACATGCGCGGGCGATCTGGGGAAAATATTGGAAAATGGTGGTCTTCTAAGGATTGTTATTGAAATATTTGAAGTTTTTCACTGAAAAATCAAACAAATACAGCAATTTGGCGCATAAAAACCCATCTTCCCCTCGCCTTGAAACCAGCAGCTTGAATACTGCAGCAGCCACTCGACCGTCGCTCACAGCGCCGCCGACTTTCCTTCTTTTCCCCTTGGGGTGTATGTGCACTGCACTGCCTCTATGCCGTTTGCAGAATGATAATTGAATATATTGTTCTTTATGTTCAGACTCTAGGAACTCGGATTTCTCTCGAATTCAATTCAAGGCAAAACCCGAACTTAGACGAACCGGGGTTGAGAACTGGGCTGACAGGAGGCGCCACACAGAGGTGTTGGCGAATGACGGAAAAATAAAAAATGAAAAATAAAAAAATAAACTTTAAAATAAAATGTTTATTGTATTGAACCCCTTCATTCAACTACAACAATGGGATGAGGCTGAGGCAGCAGCAAATTATTGGAGTTTTTGTTGCTCTTTCAAACATTTATCATAATTATTTTATTCTACTTTTTATGTTCTTTTGTATTTATGCATGCATGCGTTCCCTGCCTTATGTTGTTTGATGCCTTTGTTACCTCCCCTAAAAATATACAGATACTTTTCTGTTTTTTTTCTTGCTTAAACTTGACTATTTCTTCTTGCACGTATCGCAGCTGTTCTTTTTCTACTTTTTTCTCTTTAAGAATATTCTCTTAGCCGTATCCATTTCCCATTACTGGCTACTTGTAGGGTTTTTCTGTGGCCTTCATCTGCTGCTGGTGCCCCAGCTTTGAAAAGTAAGATTAAATATATATAAGACGTGATTTAAGGAGATATAAGACACAAGATATAAAATATAAGCTATAATATATAAGATATAAGACATGGTATAAGATAGAAGATATAAAAGATAAAAGATATAAGATACAAGATAAAGTTTATAAGAGAAAAAAATAATTTGCAACAATTGGAAAAAGCTATCCTATATTTAGATTTTTTCAGTTCTTAGTTAATACCCCAGCAGCGCTGCTGCTGGTGCTGCTGTTGCTGCTGCTGTTGCTTTTTCTGCTGTTGCTGCTGCTGCTGCTGCTCTTGCTGCTGCTGCTGTTGCCGCTGTTGCTGCTGCTGCTGTGCTGCTGCTGTTCTGTTGCTGCTGTTCTGCTGCCGCTGTTGCTGCTGCTGTTTTGCTGCTGCTGCTGCCTTGTGCTGCTGCAGCTTCTGCTGCAGACAACATAAACATTCCCAGAAAAGTGAATAAAAGTAAGTCAGCATAGCTGCAGTATTTCTGCTGTATAGACAGAACAGAGCAATGTTGCTGCTGCTGCAGCAAAAAGCAAAGAAAGGAAGTTGAAGAGAAACATATACTTATATACTTATACTTGTTTATTTTTATTGATTTATTTATTTAAATATCTATTGCCTTTCTTTCTTTCCCCTCAGCACCACAGCTGCAACTTTTAGAGCGGGGGCTGATAGAAACGTGAAAACACAGAAAAGCTTTTATTTCAATTTAACACTACATTTATTTTATTTTATAGACTGTAGAGTATAAAGATATATAACATAAACCATATAATATATATATGTGTATAGAATGTAAAAATAAATATATATATATATAGAATATACTAAATATGCATAGGCAAAGCTTAGGGTCTCTATATAGCCCTATACAGAAACCCTAGCATATATGTTTTATAGGCGTAGAATATAAAACATATATTCATAAATTTATTTGATTTCTCATTGCATGCATCTGTTCATGGCCCCACTTCATTTCTGCATCCAGGTGGATTGAAATAATAAAAAGCTAGGGTATAGGGGCCAGGTTAGGGTTTAGGGTTTAGGGTTTAGGGTTTAGGGTTTGTATAAGAACTGATCTTATTGTTTCGATTTTTTGCTCCTTTTGCTGCTGTTGCAATGGTCCTTCTGCATGCAACAAATGCAGAAAAGATATAAAAGACAGGAAAGTATAAGCGAGAATATAAGGCATCAAAACTTGAAAAAATAAAGGGAAGGAAATGCTGCTTGTGTATAGATACTGCATTCGTTGAAGCGTGTGCTGTACATACACCCCAGATATACGGAATAAAACATATATATTTACATTTATTTATTTGTTTTATATTTATTTAATTTTTATTCATTTTGTGTGCATTTTCCCTTCTTAGGATTCAGCAAGGCTGCCTTCTTCTGTTGCTTATTAAGGATCTTATTAGCTGCTGCTGCTTCTTCTTACCCCATTAATTTTATATTTCTATTATTATTATTCCTATTATTATATTTTTATTTAATTTATTTAATTAAAATACCATTTAAATAAGGCTCAATTTGCTATTTCTATTTAGTTTATTTCTACACTAGGTGAGAGTCTGTTCTTGCATGCAATAACTGATTATATTTTTTAATTTTCTGCTTCATTTCATTTCAAGTTTAAAAAGAATAAATATAAACTCTTTTATTTATTTTTCCATTTCCTTTTTTATTTTTTTATTTCTTTCAATTTGCTGCAAACTTTTTCTATCAGCAGCAGCGCCCTGTTTACTTTAATAATATATGTAATATATATACCATATATAAATATGTATTATATAATATATATATAAATACATATATTTGTATAGAGTATATATATATAAACAGCTAAGGTGCATGCAACAAGAAATGCAAGAAATAAGAATAAAGATTATAAATAAAGAGAGGCAGGGCTTCTTATTATATGAGCCGAGAGGATACGGATGGGAGATGCAGCAGCAGCAGCAGCAGCTGCAGCAGCTGCAGCAACGGCAGCAACAGCAGCAACAGCAGCAACTGCAGCAACAGCAGCAAGGGCAAGATGAGCAGCAAGAGCAGCAAAAGCAGCAAAAGGAGCAAAACCAGCAGCAGCAGCAGCAACAGCAGTAACAGCAGCAAGAGCAGCAACAGCAACAAGGGCAGCAGGAGCAGCAACAGCAGCAGCAGCTGCTCCCTCCTTTGTGTTAGTCCTACTAACTATGCTCTATCTAATTTGTTAATAAATTAATTATTTAAATTAAATTTATTTATAATTTTTATCTGCTGCTTCAGGTATAACTCAGCCTGTTAGGGAGCAGCAATAGAGAGGCAGCAAGGAGGGGCATTAACTGGGGTGTATGCTGACCCTTCCACTTATTACAACTGCATTTATATTTTATTTCCAATTATTAATATTATTTATTTCTGTTTAAAGAAAAAAGGAAACAAATTAGCAGCAGCAGAACAGACACCTGCAGCTGCTCAGCATCTCGCTTACCCCCTGCCTTTGTTTGAGGTGTATAGACTCCATAAATAGGAATAGAATCAGAAATAAATGCTAAAACAAATATAATTTAACATTTTAGTTCAATTAATTACTTAATTCAACTCTAAACCCTTCCCTTGAACGGCTGGTTGCTTCCTCGGGGCTGCTGCTCTGCCTTGCTGCTGCTGCTGTTGCTGCTGCTGCTGCTGCTGCAGCCCCAAACACCGCTGCTGTTGCGGTGCCTTATTTTCTTGGCTTTGCATGCAGGATCGTTCTTTTGCATTCTGTTTCTGAATTAAAATTAATTATTTCATGGATTTGAACTTGTTTGAGCGTATTGTTGATATCCTTGCTTCTCGCTCGGGTCCTGAACGGAGCTGCAGCAGCAGCAGCAGCAGCAACAGCAGGAGCAGCAGCGGGAGCAGCAGCAGACTGGGTATTTTGCTGCTTCCTTCTTTCTTTTAGTCGGGTAGGGTATTTCTGTACCATTTCTGTCAGCTTATGGGCAGGGTTTGGCTTTGTTACTGACTAGCACAGGGCCCTACGATGCAGCAGCGGCGTCTGTCTGCTGCAGCAGCAGCAGCAGCAGCAGGGGCGGAGAGCAGCAGCGGTGGCGGGGTCGCTGTGACGGGGCCAACGGGACCAGCACCAGCATCAGCATCATCATCATCGGCAGCAGCAGCAGCAGCAGCAGCAGCAGCAGCAGCGGGAGAAGTCGAAGGGGACTTATCTTCAATAGAAGATCTGCAGCAGCACATTGAATGGGCGCAACGGATCCTCGATGACAGGACCCTGGTGCCTATACAGCAGAGAAAAGTTCAAGAAAAGCCCCACAGCATATTGCATTTGTTGTGGGGGGCTTGTTTGGTGTTGCTGATTATCTTTGTTCGACGATTACCCCGGTTTCCCGGGGTAATTGGACTGGAAAATGTTGAACAGGGGGACCCCCTGCTTTATTGGGAAGTAAAGAGTTTAATTGGGGAAAATACAGAAGAAGGGATGCAGCAACGGCTGCGGAATAATTTGCATGCAGCAAGAAATTTTCTTGAATTTGCACAGCTCTCAAAAGAAAGTTACGATCGCAGGGATAAGGTTTTGCAACGAATTCACAGCTTCCAAAAGGAAATGGTTGCTGCATTTAATCCCCTTATTGTTGTAACCGACAGAATATTCAATTTGGTGCAGCAAATGCCCCCTCTTGCTGCTGCTTTCCCCCCGAATGCAGCAGAAATCCGGGCCCAGCTGCAGCACCTAGCCGAAGCAGCAGCAGCAGCAGCAGACAGAAAAGATGAATTTGTCGAAGAGTGGAATCTCAACAGAATGCGGAAAGAGCTTTATTCCGATCCAGCTGTATCGACAGCTCTCAGAAACTTAATTGATCTCGATGCTACTTACATGCACAAAAAGACGGCAATGTTGGATTTCCTTGTCAGTGAAGCCATGAAAGCAGCAGAAGGAACTGCAATTAGCACTTTAGTCATGAAAGAATTGCAATCTTTAGAAAACAAATTCAAAGCAGCAGCAGCAGAAGCTGAGCGCCAAGCAGCAGCCTGCATGCAGCTGCTGCCCCCGCAGGACCACTGGTTGCTGCTGCTCTTCGTTGAGCACATTGGGCCACCCCCCACACAAACCCCAGCCCCAGCAGCAGCAGCAGCAGCAAACAACTAAAGCAGTACTGATATTTCAACACTGCATGCATGCACTTCTTTGCATGCATGCATTGTTTGCATACATGCGGTGTTTGCGTGCATGCATGCACTTCTTTGCATGCATGCATGCATGGATTGTTTGCATGCATGCGTGCATGCATGCAGTGTTTGCATGCATGCATGCATGCATGCAGTGTTTGCAGGCATGCATGCATGCATGCAGTGTTTGCATGCATGCATGCATGCAGTGTTTGCATGCATGCATGCATGCAGTGTTTGCATGCATGCATGCATGCATTTTTCTATGTAGTTGTTTGCGGCTTAGCATTTTTTAATATCCAACGGCCGCATGCAAATATTTCTGTCTACAGCAGCTAGCCCCTTTCTTTATTAAGCCACCTCGATAATATAATATATTGTGTTATATATATATATATACTAAATATTGTATATATTATATATATTATATATTATATTATTTCTATATATTGTATATATATGTACTATTCTGTGGAAGCGAGGGCTGCAAACAAATCCCGAAAGTTTGCGCCTCGCAAGATTTTCTCAGGGCAAGACCAGCAGGTTATTGCTGCTGCTGCTGCTGCTGCAGCAGCAGCAGCAACAGCAGCAGCAGCAGCAGGTGTTGGGAAAACTGAGATCAGCGCTCGTTGTTTGCAGCAGCCGCAGCAGCAGCAGCACCGGCAGCAGCAGGAACGGATAACGCTGATGTTGGATCTTGCTGCTTCTGCCGACAGCAGCAGCAGTTGTTCTTAGCAGCAGCAGCAGCAATTCTTGCTGCTAGCAGCAGCTGCTGCTGTTAGCAGCAGCAGCAGCTAGCAGCAGCAGCTAGCAGCAGCAGCAGCAGCAGCAGCAAGCCTTGTTAAGAGGTGAAGCTGGTAGCTGTTTCATCAGTTTGTTACTATTCATAAACTCGTTTCAATATTTCATGTTTGTTCTTTGTCTGCTTTTTTCCTTTATTTCTATTATTATTATTATTATTATTATTATTATTATTATTATTATTATTGTTATTATTATTTATTTATTTATTTATTTAGTTGGATTAGAGTTTAGGATTATTACTTTTGTTAGTAATATTTCTTATTATGCACTCTATTATGATTATTGCTATTACCTAGTATTTAGTTTAATAAGTTGTAGCAATATTTACTAGAGCTTATCTATTTTATTATTATTCATATATATATTTATATATGTATATTTATATATATATATTATTATTTAGTTGGTTTAGGATTTAATACCAGTGGTAGTAGTAATATTTATTCTTAATTATTTACTTTATTAATATCATATCATTGCCATTACTGTTATTATAACTTAGTTAAATTCGTATTTAGTACTAACTGGTAGTATATATTATTAGCTGTCTTATTTATTTTTTCAAATTAAATATAATAGTACTATTATTATGATGACACTTGCGGCTCCTTAATAGGCAAAGGAAGAATAATAATATTTTTGTTGATTGAAGAAATAAATATTAAACAATAAAAAAGTGATGGTATTAAAACAGGAAATTCAGATTTTCTTTGTCTGTACACCCCAAATAATAACCCTGAAGGAATATATAGGAATACAGTGATACATTACTCTCTTTCCTTCTATAGTCCATAGGCATCTTGACTCTAAACGCTAAACCCTAAACCCTAAACCCTAATTATAATTAGACCGCATGAGGAGTTAAACCATTGGGGTTTTGTACAAAATAATAATTCAGCAATTTCACGCTTTTGTACAAAGAGAAAAAGCCTTTAATTTGCTCAACTTCCGCTTTAATGCCATTTCTACAATTGGGAATAGGGAGGGGTCAGGTAAGGTCTAGGGTTTAGGGTTTAGAGCTTAGGGTCTAGGGATTATTGTTTAGGGTTTAGGGTCTCAAGCTCCTGTCGCTTGCTGAATTTAGGGTTTAGAGTTTAGGTTTTATGGAATAGAGTTTACGGGTTAGGGTTTAGGGTTTAGGGTTTAGGGTTTAGGGTTGGGGGGTTAGTGTAAGGGCTAGTATGGTACTACTGAGTGGTGCTATCTGCAAGACCACGCATTTATCTCTATATTAGGAAACCTCAATGAGAAATAAATTTGAATTTGACACATTTATTGTATTATTAATAAGTTCCAACAATTTTTTATTTTTGTTTTGAATATTTTTCTCTATTTCTCATTTCTGCTCTCGCCTATTCAAGTTTCTATGCACCCGGCCGGGGTTCCGCCTGGCGACGACTGGCGCCCAGAGTCGACTCAAAAATAAATTAATTAAATTAAAGTGTTATTTTATTCATTTAAATCATGAAGAAATTCAATAAAATGTTGTTCTTTGTTTGATTTGCGGTGTCACCTCAGTCAGTTCCATTGTGGGGCCATCAGGTTCGGCAGCGCCGGTTCTCAGGAACCCTCTCGCCATTTTCTTTTTTCTTTCTTTTTATTTTTTTCTTTTCAGTTTTTGTTGATTAATTTGAATCAATTTAAATGAGGAAGCCGCTTCAGCTATCCCTGCGAGCGGTTCCTCCGCGCTTTCCTGTGTTCAGCTGTACATGCAGCTTTCCTATTTCATCGAGGGCGGTTAACGCCAGGCAGGGGCGAACATTCATTTAAATTTATGAATTTATTCATCATTTTATGATTAATCAATTATTTTATTCATGAAAACCAATTAGGAAGGCTAAGACGGTGGCCTTCCTGCAGGGATTTTCACGTTTCCTCCCCTGCGAGCACGAAGGCCATTCAGCTTTCCCCCCTTCTCTACCCTCAGCTGACAAAATAGAAATAGGAATTCTATTTGCTTCTTTTTTTTTGAATATTTCCATTAATGGCAGCAGCTGAGGGCGTCTGAACGGCCCTTCAATTTTTTTCATTTTCCTTCTCAGACCTGTGCCCAATGGGCGCAGCGGATAGAATCTGAATAATACATCATTTTATTCCCTTCTCCCTTTCATTGTTTTCACCAGGGGTTGTGTCTGCCAGAGTCTGAATAATAATAATAAAATAATAATTCAATTTTCTTCCTTTTTTCTCTCTGCGTCGCCTTCGCCTTTTTTTTAGTTTTTCTTTCAGCTGGCAGCTTCCTAGCGCCTCTGCTGCTTTTATCGCCATCCATCCTGCTGCTGCAGTTAATCAGCAGGGACTAGCAGCACACAGGCAGCAACAGAAGCACCAGCAGCAGCAGCAGCAGCAGCAGGACCAGCAGCAGCAGCAGCAGGACCAGCAGCAGCGGCCTTCCCCGAAACCACCCGTTTCCACCGGCAGCAGCAGGATCCTCAGCCGCCTCCTGTATCGCTGCTGCTGCAGCTGCTGCTGTTGCTGCTGCTGCTGCTGCAGCAAATTGAATAATCCTTTTTATCAGCAATGCCTCGCATTAACAAACCCGCACTGGCGGCTCCTATCCCGCCCTCCCTTGCATGCAATTTAGAAGTTGGGCGCCTCTCATCGCAGCAGAAACTATTTGCTGCTGAGGTGCTGCACAAAATAAAAGAGCCGCAGCAGCAGCAGCAGCAGCAGCAGAGAAAGGAATACTCTCCCTTGCAGCAGCAGCAGCAAAAGGAACACTCTCCCTTGCAGCAGCAGCAGCAGCAGCAAAACGCACCCTCCGAGTCTGAGCTGCAGCAGCAGCAACAGCAGCAAAACGGACTCTCTCCCTCTGAGCTGCAGCAGCAGCAGCAGCAGCAGCAGCAGCAGCACCATTACAGTTGCATTTCGCCTCCCCCCAAAAGAAGACAGACTTCAGAAACCAGCAGCTACCATCAGTCAGAAATAGCAGCAACAGCAGCAGCAGCAGCAGCAGCAGCAGCTGCCGAATCCACTGCCTCGACAGCATCGCCCCTTGAAGACTACCCCACACCTTTGGAGCCTTTGGGAGAAACTGGCCCCACCTCTCCCTCAGCAGCAGCAGCAGCAGCAGCAGCAGCAACAGCAGCAGCAACAGCAGCAGCAACAGCAGCAGCAGCAGCAGCAGAGGAGACAAGGCGGCTTGCTGCAGGGGGCAGCATGGGGGCTAGTTTAAGAGATAAAACAAAAGAAGTGCTGCTGCATGCAGCAGCAGATGCAGCAGCAAATGGGAACGGCGGCTGGGGTGGACAGCAGCAGGCAGCAGCAGCAGAAGCGCAGTGTATAGACAGCTCAGCTTCTGCTGCTGCTATTTTTTCTCGTTTTCTTTGCATTTGTTGGCAGTTTATTTGTCTGCTGCTGCTGACTATGAAAGCAGTTGCTGCTGCTTGCTTCTATCGGCTTATCATTTGCTGCTGGTTTCTCTTTTGCTGCATCTGCTGCCGCTGCAGCGTGCTGCTGCAGCTGGTGGCTGCTGCGGTGTCTAGGCAGCTCCCCCACTGCAGCAGCAGCTTCTTAGGGCTCGTCTACTTCACGTTTGTTAAGCTGCTGCGGCTGGCAGCAGAATTTGTGGGGCGCAGCGAAGCAGCAGCAGCAGCAGCAGCAACCGATGCTGCATTCAAATCTGCTGCAGCAAGGAGGGCAGCTGTACAGACAGCTGCGAGGGTTGGCTGCACCTGCACAGCGGCGCTGCGCCTCTTCAAAGACTTGTGCTGCGCTGCAGCAGCAGCAGCAACAGCAGCAGCAGCAGCAAAACCGAAGGAGCAGCAGGAGAAACCAGAGCAGCAGCAGGTTGATGATGAAGGCCATTTAGCACTGACACCCGAAGAAGCCCTCGCAACAGGTAGGGAAGCAGCAGCAGCAGCAAAAACAAAACAGCAGCAGCAGCAGCAAAAACAAAAGAGCAGCAGCAGCAGTAGCACAACCAAAGCAGCAGCAGCAGCAGCAGCAGCACAAAGGAAGCAGCAGCAGCACAGCGTAAGCAGCTCCTCCCCCTTCCCGCTTCCGCCCCAACAACACCTTCCCCCCTCCTGCTCTTGCTGCTGCTGCTCTTGCTGCTGCTCTTGCTGCTGCTTTTGCTCTTGCTGCTGCTGCTGCTGCTGCTGCTGCGGCTGCTTGTGCTGCAGCGTGCGACCTGTGGGCCTCGCTGCACTGCCAGCCTGCAGCGCAGCAAGTGGGCATTGCTCACTTTCAGCAGCAGCTGCAGCAACGGCTGCTGTCTAAGGGGGGGAGCTTGTACTTAATTCCCGAGAAGGAGCCAGTTGCTGCTGCTGCTGCGGCTGCAGCAGAGCAGCAGCAGCAGCAGCTGCAGCAGCAGCAGCAGCAGGGAGAGAAGGATGCTGCTGCAGCGAGAATGAGCAGCAGCGAGAAAAAAGCAGCAAAGGAATGGACTGCTGTTAACTTGGCTTCATATGCCCTCAGTAGACTATCACGCAAGCCAAGGCAGCAGCAGCAGCAGCAACAGCATCAGCATCAGCAGCAGCAGCAGCAGCAGGAGCAGCCGCAGCAGCAGCAGCAGCAGAAGAAGAAGAAGCAGCAGGGGATACTTGGGCGTTTGGGGTTTTATATGTTGCCTATTCATTTCTTTGGATTTGCTGCAGCGTTTTATAAAGTAAGCAGCTGTCGATACACCCCAGCAATAATATAAATATAATATATATATAATATAATAGAATGTATATTATATATAATAGAGTTATGCTCCATTCGTATCGCATTGCACATGCTGCTGCTGCTGCTGCTGCTGCTGCTGCTGCTAGTGCTGCTGCTGCTGCTGCTGCTGCTGCTAGTGCTGCTGCTGCTCCTGCTGTT
>HG710400.1:0-15386 GCA_000499725.1 Eimeria brunetti
GATTCGAATATTATTACATGTGCAGAATCTTGCAATTTCGATTTAGCTTGTCCTTGGATCGTCCGGCCTACCGTAACTCAGCTCCGTCGCTGCTACGAGCATACACCGTATGCGGCGATGCGGTAGCAGCGGTGTGCGCGCCCTTACCGTAGGGTCATGCAATTTACGCACTATTCTACAGCCTCAATGTGAATTTGCTTTTATCGTGTTCCGATCGCATGATTGTTTGCCTAGGAAGTATGTCCTGGAAACCTAGCGTTACTTCTCGGAGCTGGCATGGGTGCTCTTGCGTTCCAAGCTGTTCTATGGCTATCACCGATGCATATGCATTTGCTTGTGTACATATTGCGTTGGAGTGTGAGAAGATGCGAAATTATTTGCGCTAAGATATTCTTGTCGTGGGCGGTATCGTTGCGCATCAAACGGGTGCAGTGTATGTGGAAATCTGTTGCACAGAGCAATATGCTGTTGATGGCAGCAGCAGCTACGCAGTGGTCTATGCCAAACACACAGTAGTACTAAAGGCCAGGTAGGCACTATCTGATGGTGACTGTTTGGAGCTGGTTGGAGAAGGACAGCGAGGTCAACGCGCAAAACACGGCAGCCCGCCTTGTGTTTAGTAATATTTGTAGGTATCCTTGGGCCGTGCGTGCAAAATGCGGACGCGGAAATGGTAGCTCATTGTGTGGCTATTAGGTAGCACAAACGAAGGAGGAGGTTGCTTTGCAGTTAAGATTTTTTCGTCGCGACTAGTTGAACACTTTCGTGTTTAAAGCAGATACAGTCAATCAATTCGTTACCAATACGTATTTGACCTCGATGCTTTAGGGCTAAGTGTTCATAGCCCTGCAAAACAGAAGCAAGAGGCAAATCGGGGACCTGACGCTCAGCCTGCACACATTTAATGCGCCCTGTGGGTCTTGAATGTTTTCGGTTATCGTTGGCCGTCCAAAAAAATGCAGCTCCTCGAAGGCACTCATTGCTAGCAGATTTTTTGTCCTGCAGCTGTTATTGAACGGCGCTCGGCGCGCTTGCCGTGGTTACCACCAGCCCCCTCTGTTGACAAGTGTATATGCAACATTTGACGGATAGCTGTCCAATCAGCACATTTAGGTATTGTCGGCGTTGTACGCAGGTTTTGTCCTCACGTTTAGCGCTACGGTGTGGCAAAGGCTTTTCTAGCGTTCCAGTAGACCGCTGTGTTTCCTAGAAAGTATGCTTTTGAATACAAACATACATTCCCACCCCTACTATGTGTACTGTTACGTCAGTGGGTTGCCTGATGCCAAACATGGATGCATATATGTATGCCTGCCTGTTTGTAGATTGGCACTGTGAGAAACTGTAAAAACTCGTTCTGCTCTATCCACGCTCCTCTTTGGTATCTAATGCAGCATGCTGTGTGCGCACACTACATGGTGTGTGAAGGCACGGGCTGTGCGTTCATTTGCGTCGAACATTTAGGAGCATTAAGGGCCAGGCTGGTTATGCATCATGGTAGTTGTCTTCCGGGAGACGGAAGTAGCGAAGGGCTGGCTGCACCTGATAACGCGGCTAACAAGAATAGAGCAATTGCTCATGGCCGATGCAAGAAGGATTCCAGGTCTGGTAGTACATTGCATTCATTGCACAGCTACTGTACCTATATATATATTTATATATATAGTAGAGATGTATGTTTAGTGAATACACAGCGGAACCTGTGGTGCAGGTGGATATTTTCTTTTCGATGAGACGAGCTAAGCTGGTCTATGCACGGGTAAGGTGCAATATAATAATGCTTTATTTATGTGTATTGAACTCGGGCATTACATCTCGGATAGTCCATTTCCCTCAAGAGTAGTAGGCAGAGGCGAAGGGGTAGTAGGCCCTCATTCTGCACATGCGCTGTGTTTTCCGTGAAACGTAAACGTCTTCAACGCTCGCTTGCCTCCCACCAAGAGAACATTCGACGGAACTCCCCTTCCAACTACCTCGTCGTCCTGCAGTTGATATAAAGTTTCCGCTTAGCTCACGCGCCTTCGTTGAATCAGCTTCGTCTACCGACAGGTGCATGTGCAGTATTTGGCGTAGCGCTGGTGACCTGAATTTGTGAGCACCGTAGGGTTATGCACTTTCTGTGGGCGTGTCTACGGCCTCGATTTTCCGGAACATTCTGTCGCATTGTGTTTACCCTCTATGTTGGCCAGTGCGTCAACAGTTGAAGCCAAACGCAACGGCTCTGCGCTGTAATGGCTCCCGTTACGTTCCAGCTTGTGCGAGGGCAGGCATACATATGTATGGGTCCTTCCGCCCAGGTTTGGGAAGTTGGAGTGTATGCAAAGCTACAGGATAGTTTTTCTCATTTTATTGAAGCCGTGTAATTCTTTGGAATCTGCCTAAGCTAGACTTTTCGGCGCTGCGACATCCACCTGCGAAGCACAGTCTGACACTCCAAGCGTTAATAGTAAAGTGGTCAGGCAGGGAATATGCACTGCCTTAGGTGGTAGGACGCAGCAGCAACTATACAGTGATTCGTGTTAGATGCCTTGTCCTATTGAAGATCATTTCGATTATTCATGACAACAATTGTTCTGAAGGGTTTGAGAATAGCAAAGGCCTGAGCGTACAGAAACCTGTATCCGAGGTGGGAGTTCCCGTTTTCGAGGGATTATACGTGCTGGTTTATGCTTGGCAAAAGTGCAGTTGTGCAATTTACAAATGTGCCACTGATTTCTTCCCCGTCCCGGAACCGTACAGCAAGCTGGCCATAGCATTTCAGTATTGTACGCAGAGCCAATAGGGAAACCACGTCTGCGTCTGCTCGCCCCTGATCTTTTGTGTGCATCATAAACGACTTTGTGTACATCTTGAACACTTTGGATTATTGTTGTCCTTCCAAAAACAAGCGACTGGACAAAGTCGCCCGTCGCGGCCAGCTCCATCGTTCTGCAGCTACTTCGAAGCTTAAATCTGGCTTGGTTAGCCTGGTTGAAGCCAGCTCCTCTTGCCGACAGAAGTATACGGAATACCTGGGGGACGGTTGGGAGACCTGCATATATGGCCATCTTCAGTTAATGCAGTTTGTGTACGCACGTCTACAGCCCTGCTGAAGTTGAAAAGGTTTTCGTTTACGATGGCACGCATGCATCTGTATCGCGCACACCCTTCGCACCAGGTGCATTTGCCCGGCGTGGCCGTGTTACTTCTCAGCTAGTCTGGGGGCAAACGCCGTTGTGCTACGCGCTGGTCTTCAGGCCCGTGCCCTTATGTTGTTGGGAGATGTGACAGTTTATATCGATACAGCTTTTCTACGGTTTAGTACTTATCTGGGCGAGATGCTTCGGCGTTGCTGTATGTACGCACGCGACATACAGTCTGACATTATAGACGGTACGAGTGAATTGGGGAGATAGCGTAAATGAAGCTCAGTGCATGGTAGGAGGCGGCTGTGCAGTGGTTTGTATCAACCCTCAGTAGTGTTTACGGCCACGGCGCTTAGGCGTAGTGGCAGTTTTTCTGTGGATGCCAAGTAAAGCCAAAGAAAGAGCAGCTGGAAGGCGCGTTCAACACAAATTAAGGAACTACTCATGGCACGTGCAAGGAAAATCGCACAACTGAACCTTTATTGTGTGGCCATTGCATAATTTAAAAGAAAAGAGAACCAGTCTTGAATGTGTCTCCTTTTGGTTTGGCGGCATTAGGCAAGCTGTTTTGTGTTTCGAGTTGATACAGGTAATAAACGTGTCTCTTTTCCTTGTTTGAGCCCACCATGTAAAAGGCATGTGCTTACAGCACTCCAATAAAAAGGATGGAAGCAAATCGGAAGCGGAGTGTCGGCCTGCAGACGCCTGACGCCCTGTGTATGTTGTGAACGGTTTCGATTATCGTTCGTTTTCCAGCAAGAGACGCTTCGACAAGGACGCCCAAGCAACCCGGATAAATCGTTTTGCAGTCCGCAATAAACTTACCATTGGTGTAACCGGATTAAAATCATCTTCGTCTTTCAAAAACGGAAAACACACCATTCGTTTCATAGATAGGCGACATGCAAATATGAGCATTCCTGGTTGTGTAATCTGTGTATATGCGTCTACGGCAGATGTATGGCCAGTTAGCCTCTGGGGTTGCGCCTGGTCCCTGTTTTTGGCAGAACGTATGCATCTGATAAGGTGCTGGCGTTGCGTGAATGCAGACGCTCCCGGTTAAACTAGAAATGTGTGTAGCAAGCGAACTTGATTACCGTTAAGCAAATGGATCTCGTCCGCGCTGTCCTGGGCGGATTTATTCTTCAGGCTGTCTGCTGGCTTGTATGAATGTGCAATTCGCGGTTCGCAGGTTTGTGGCTCAGCCGCGTGCTGAATGAGAGTTCGTTGGGCTCCACGAATTTCCGTGTTGAGTATGTAGTGCCCGGCGGTGGCTCTGCGGCGCAACATGTATTCGCAAGACAGCGTCTCACATACCAAGCGGTCTCATTGAACTGCACAGGCAGCGTGTGTACAACGCAATACGTGGCCAAGTANGTCTCACATACCAAGCGGTCTCATTGAACTGCACAGGCAGCGTGTGTACAACGCAATACGTGGCCAAGTAAAAACAGCAGCTATGCGGCGATTTGTGTCAAACCCTGAAGAGCTTTACGGCAACCGCGATCATGTATAATGGCCGTTGCTCTGCGGAGAACGGGAACAGCCAATGGAAGAGCCCTCAACGAGGCAGCCAACACGAGTTTCTGTGAATCATAATTATACGTGCACACCAGAACGTGGGACTGGTGGCTCGTCGTGCACAGTTTTTGGCATGTATAGTGCAGCAAGAAGTTTTTGTCTTGAGGAAATTACTTTGCTGCTTGGAGCATTTGCAATTTTGGAAAAGGTCGATGATTTCTTTGAACCTCGGCATATAGCAAGAAAGTGTTCGTCGGTGGCCAACACAGTAGGCAGAAGAAACTAAGGAGCAGGCCGGGGTTTTTGTCTTGTCCTAATTTTTCCTTCCGCGTTGCTGGCTTTCCAAAGACAGGCGATTCGAATATTATTACATGTGCAGAATCTTGCAATTTCGATTTAGCTTGTCCTTGGATCGTCCGGCCTANNGCCTTTATCATGTTCCGATCGCACGATGGTTTGCCTAGGAAGTATGTCCTGGAAACCTAGCGTTACTTCTCGAGCTGGCATGGGTACTCTTTGCATTCCAGGCTATTCGATCGCCGCATATAGATTTGCTTGTGTACATATGGCGTTGTCGATGGCAGGCTTTCGGTTGACCTTCGTAGTATGTCTCCCTACATCCGGAGCATCTTTCAGTGCCACTGAGATTCCAAAAAGGCAGGATTAATCCCGATTTAGCACCACGCAGTTCCGAGTGAGCATGCCTTTGGTTCACTGGTCCTAGTTGAAATCCGCTCCGTCTAGCAGCCCGAGTATGCAGCGCATGGCGACAGGCTACCAGAGCTGCACGCGCTGTGCAGCTTGTGAGCGACAACTGCCGCGGCGTACAGGGACTTTTCTCTTGTTGCGGTGTCCGGTTGTGTCTCCTAGGAAGTACGGCGTTAGAAGGAAACATAGCTTGCCAGCGTTCTCATGGGTACTGTTACATTCCAGGTTGTCTGATGGCAACCACCGATGCACATGTGTATGCGCGCAGATTTATGGCTTTGTAGTGTGAGAAGTGGGAGGACCGCTTCCTTTGGCCGCTGTGTATTGTATTATAAACTCCGGGTGTTTCGGAGCTGCAGCGTGAATATGCGAGGCAGCCCTTGAGGTTGCAAACGGCCTCAGTAAACTGCTGCGGCAGTCTATGCGAGGCGCAATACATGGCACAATTTACAAAACGCTTATGCCATGATCTATGTCAAGCGTCAATGTAAGTATCGACGCACAACTGCGGCGTGCACAATGGTTGTCGTTCTGCGGAGAACCACAATAGGAAATGGCTGGCCGCAACCGACATCGCGGGCAATATGAATTGTGTCCAACGATGTGGCCCTTGCACTAGCGAAAGCGTAAGTGGCGGCGCTGGTGGATGTTTTTCTTTTGTCGAGAGTGCCTAGAGGTGCTGGGGGTATTATTGCGGTTTTGAGCTATGCACAATGCATATGTGAGTCAATCATGTCCGCCCGACGGTGACACTTCGCCGCATGGTGTTCTGTGCATTTTTCCACTGTCATCAGAAGCGAGTTGGCTGCAGGCAGCCTGCTTCACTTGCGTGAGTTATCGTATGCACCTTGGACAACTTCGCCTATCATTGGTATATCAGGAAACACGGTTACTCAAGCACGCCTCGTAACCAGCTGCACCGTCAAGGAAATGCCACTAAGCTTGCGGTTGGTTCGCTTGCCTAGGTGCGAATACGTTCCGTCTTCTGTTAAGATAATACTGAGGGTTTACTCCAGGGCTAATGCACCTGCATGTGCGGGATGGGTGAGGGGTGCAATTTGTATGCGCTTTGCTATGGTCGCGGTACGGATAAGCCTTGTTTTGCCTTGCGTCTGCTCTTTGCTTTGGACAGAGAGTATGCATATGATGCGTTGCCGGCGTTGAGCGAATGTGAAGCGGGCGAGCAAACTGGAACTCTGTGTAGCAAGCGAGCTTGAATACGGCTAAAAAATTGATCTTTTCCGCGATATCCTTGGTGTGTTTATGCTGCTGGCTATCTGATGGCTTGAATGGATGTACAATTCNATCTTTTCCGCGATATCCTTGGTGTGTTTATGCTGCTGGCTATCTGATGGCTTGAATGGATGTACAATTCAATGCGTGCAGATATGTGATTTTGCAGTGTGTTGAGTGAGAACCAGTTGGACTCTATGGATTTTCGCGTTGGATATCTGGGCTGTGAGACTAGCTAGGCAGTTGTTTACTTGTACTATGTCTATTTTGTGAAGAGATTAGTATATCACGCTCGACACCCGGCAGCGCACGGCAAACGGTCATATTCGATTGACTAATACGTCTCTTAATGCATCACCATCTGCGCAGAGATATGGCAATGCAGTGTGGGAATAAGTGGTCGACTGTCTTGCTTAAGCTGTGCTACCCTCTGGTATCTATGAGGGTACCATGTTCCGGCAGTGCGATACGCACTTGCGAGGCACAGTGTAACATTACAAATTGTGAAGCAACCTGCCCCCTGATGCTTGGCAGGAGGCGGCATCGATTCCGCGGTGTCCTGTGTCCGATGTTAAGCAGCATTGACGGTAAGCCTACCTGCGTATGATAGAAGCTCTTTTGGGGATAATGGCCGTGGCGATGGGGGAAGAGTGACCGAGGGAGCAACCAACACAGCCTGAGCAGGTAACCACAGCACTTTCTCCAAAGGGAGGCTTCCCTGGTATCTCGTTGTGTGGCTATCGGTTTGTGCAAAGAGAATATGGAGTTGTCGTGCCGGCACGCGCCCCGAATATGGCAAAAATCGCTGAACTGTCATATACCCAGGTTAGGCGCAATTTGTGAAGTTTAGTTTGTGGGCACCACCTCATGCTGCACTGTTCATAGCTTCCCACATTGAGAAAAAAGCGCCAGCGGGAAACCGGTTATCGGCCTGCATGCGCTTGATGCTTCCTACGCGACTTGAAAACTTTCGATTGTTGTTCCCCCTCCCCAAAAAAACGATTCGACAGCGGTATCCCCTTCAGGTTGCCGCATTATCCTGAATTTGATGTGTTTAGTTCGCTAGATCTGATCGAAACCGCATCCCTCTGTAGATACACGTTTAAGCAGTATATTACCGTGACCTGGAAAAGTTTCACGCGTGCGCATCGTCGCTGAATACCATTTTTGTGCCCTCGGACGTAGTAGTGTAACCTTTTTCTGACGCCGCTGGAGCACGTCGTCTTGCCCAGGAAGTAGGCTTGCTGTTTGGACGACCACCTGCGGTTGTGCTGGCCTCAGCATCAGCCCCTTTTAACTGTTCCACGGAAACGTAGTTGGAATACTGGAAGCTGTTGTTCCTGTACTCTGGGGTGCAAGCCCTTCGGACGGCGGATGAATATGTACTATGTAGGGAAGCGTACCGCCTACTTGTGCGTTGGTAATCTTTCATTGATGTTTGGCTTCGGAAGCAGGCTTCGGCAGCAGTGAGCATGAAAGAGAACAGAGATGTAAATCCCGTGAGAACCAATTTGTTTAGGACTGGTGGATGGCTTGTACAATTACTCAGCAGAGAAGCTGCATTGCAATCTGGAGTGCAGTATCCCTACAAATAGTCGAGAACTGTAAATTGTTGTCTTTCCGGACAGCAGGTAGTTTGACAAGGTGCATGCTCGCCGCTGCTTTGTTTGCTGGTGTGAGACAAATCTCACCCCAGCTCCTATTGCGTTCTCCAACATTCACTACGTGAGGTTGCACAATATGGAGCACGGGGGACAAAGCTCGCCGCAGCTTCTATTGAGCTTCCCCACGTTCACTACGTGAGTTCGCACAATATGCCAGCTCGAGCTTTTTTCACTTGCTCGCCTGTGTTTGGCCAGTGTTTGTATCTGGAAACAAAAATGAGGGTCGTTGGTATTCAGAAGCAGTTTACTTCGGCGGCTCCATGCCGTTGAACTATGCGCACTACAGTGCAGCAGATTGATTTCTCGCGGCTGGTGTACTGCGTAATTAATTGCTCGCTTGTTCAAGGGTCACGCAAGCCAAGCCACTGCATTTGACGAAAAGAGTGATGTTGGCACAAGGCGTACAATTTTTAAAGGCGTTTGCTGGTGTTCATAATGACAAGCGGGCTCAGTGGGTCACTAGGGGCCCGTTTCCGAAACTCCCTGGGAGGTTCACGGCTGGAATTTGTCGAGGCAGCAACGGGTAAGTGGGATTTTGACAACCTGGCACTTGGAATGGCATCCATTCTGATATCCTGTTACACAGGCAGTACGCAGACGGTGCTATATTCTCTGGCAATACTTGCGAGACTGCAAACATTCACATAGTTTGCAGCTGATGACAGTGGGGTGGTCTCAGAACTGTGCCCGTTACCCCGTTGGCGGCGTTTGTGGGACATGGCACCCTTGAACTGATAACCTCCGCAAAAGCCAAGTCGTTGGTGAGTCGCTAAGGTAATAGCCTAGGAGAACATAAGTGCAGTTAAAGAACAGGCTTCATTGTTGTGCAGGTCATACTGTAGAATCTACTGGAATGATGAAAGTGTCCGCTGGTGCTGAGGTTCTGCAACGGCGGTGATATGGAAATCACTCTGTGCAGGCTGTACGTCCTGATTTGTGTAAGATACGTTAAGCGTTCCATAGTGTTTTCGTCTACAGTAGCTCAGTGAACTGTATTTTTGTTTTGCTTTCAATTATGTTGCAGACGGTCCAAATGAGAGGTACGAATTGAAGATGGTTGAGGATGGTGTACGGCATGCCAAGCGCGGCGCTGCAGGTTGGAGTGGCAGAGACTTTTGTGGCTCTAGCATTCTTGACAGCATGGAACGATAAGCGAGAACAGTTGTGTATTTCCGCTATATGCAAGCTCTGGTGTCTGACAGAGGTGTGAGTGGTATGCCGTTGCCTGGCGGTACTGCCACTTGCGAATATAAGCGGCTGAACCCGGCCTTCGGAACCTACTATTGCACACCGTCTAATGCACCCGTTGAGATAAAAATGGTGCACGCAACTGAAGCCGTCAATTCTTCTTATTTGCACAGGCTGTAGGTTTCAGACACATCACAATAATGAATTTTCCGCTGGGAAGAGTCCATGCGCCTTTCTAGTGATTACAGTTTTTGTTTCTCGGGCGGCGCCTAGCTTGCTAACACGGTGGCAAAGATTCATTTTGTACTGGAAACTGAACATTTTGGTTCACACCATAAACCCAGGACTCCGACGGCGTGCACGTTGTTGCATGAACAATGGCTCATTGCAGTTTGTTTCTCTACTAAGCTTCCAAATTTGGGGAAAGTAGGATCAAGCTGTGTTGACACACTGTGTGGCGGATTGGGATGCTTTGTGAAGCGATTATGCACGGCGATATAGAAAACAGTCTTGTAGTGCCTTCTAGTTAGCACTCCTCTAACGGCACACTGCGTTGCATGCTGATTTTTACCCTTTAATGAATGGCGTTTTTGAGTGTTGGTACGGGCAATGGCGCTTCCAGTCAGTTATTTGAAGCATTGCTGGTCAACGCTGACTCAGGCGGAAATATCCTTGATACTGGTAGCTACGTCAAGAAGTACAATGTGGTGCACCCTGACCATTGACTCATTAAATGATTTTTGTTTTGAAGTTCCTGCTTGATCAACGCAGAAAGTGCGTTTTCCGAGGTGTGCTGTTTCAGTGAACGAATCCAGTGAGGGCTGCAATTCATGTATGCCGTCTTGGCGCAGTTGTAGTATCCCCTTATCGACGCACGAAGCTGCAATCACTAGACACGCACAGCGAAACACGTTTTCTCACACAGCTAGTGCGTGTCCGTGCCGCTGCTTGCAAAATAGTAAGTGATAGCTTGCTTATTAGCGCAAAACAGGCCTGGGTCGTTGTCGCATTGCCACAGTTGATTTGCGAAGGATTTGCTCGATGGTGCAGTTTCCAGCATCAGCGTGCCAGGACCTCTTGTTTAGCAAGCCATAAAGTGACGATCAAAAAGTTTCGATCTCTTTCACGGCGCATCATGTGGGTCATAAACTGTCAGCAACAGTGCAATATACAGCTTAGCGTGGCGTAACTCCTTATGGTTCATGATGCAGCCCATCGTGTAGCGCTAGCTACGTTTGGGACACAACCAAACAAAGTCGTTTTGCCCTGCTTCCCCGAGGTTTCCACAGCCTAGGTTACGGCGTCCAAGGCCGTATTATTATGCGGAAAAATGATTTCTCAGCACGTTTGGCAGAGCGTTTTAGCAGAACAACCACTCAGTCAGTGGCCAACGTGACAGGGGGCTGCAGACGATACTTTTCTGGTAAGGACACTCAAATGTGCCGTCGCCTAGGACTGCTGGCGTGCTTCTGCGGAAGTGTCAGGGCAGAAGAAAGATCTTAATATCCAGGAAGTTCGCCTTACAGATGTCTTAGGCTTGCCTAGTAGTTCCTGTCTGCACACCTGGAGATGCCTATTTTTTCACATACTTCACTTCAAAGCAGCTGCCATATTCATGCCGCCTCATCACGTATGCAGCAACCTTAGCAGCCCTCCGCTGAAGGACAAGGATTACTGTGGTTTCCAGTAAGTTACGTCAATGCATCAGCATATTTGCATTAGCAAGGCCTGAGGGCATCGTTTGATGGACGTTGAATATACAGAAGCCGTGACCTTGGAGGAGACGTCCACTGTGTTGGAGCAGTACAGTTCTGGGTACGCAGTGAGGCACAGGCGCGAATCTTGGTAATATGATACTGCCATACAGGAAGTACGCATGAACTTGGAATCTCTGAACACGTGAATTCAAAGCGGGCTACAGGCGTGGACATTGCTTTATTGACGCCTTCAGTCGTTCGACGGCGACGCAGCAAGTCCCGTGTTTCAGCGCATACACTTGATACAGGGGCAAAAGACTCCTGATGGGCGCCAGGGTCTTATCACCTTGTCACCCACAGGATATATCGAATGGTGAGTACCATTGCTGTCCTGTGGCAGCCAACATATTTCACCAACAAGTTTGTACGGCTGCGGTTCAGAAACGCCGTGGAAACCTCGCTTAGCCCGGGTAGAGAAGCCGTAAGGGTTTTCGTTGCCCCTACGAAGATGCGGGGTGGGCAGTCGATGCTGGAGCAAACGATGGTAAGGACAACGACGTGTTGTTGACAAATAAAGGCATGTGAGGATCGAGGCAGCAGATAATGTAACGTACCAGGTGGTAGGCCTGATTCATACATGCTAAGATAAATTGTACTGTTGAAGGCGGTCAAATTATTTGCGGGTGATCATGTTTCTCATTCAGTGCCGACGTCCATCACGAAGGACGACATTCACGCCCCGGAACCGCAAGATATAGCACCTGCACCGAGCGGCCAGACAGCCTGTTGGAAATGCTTCTGTGTAGCTGCTCTTTCAGGATAGTTGAATAGACATCGGGAGAGTTGCTAATATCTCGTACGGTTGCGGGCACTGTGACAACAAGGAACGATATACAACAGAAAGTACGTTTGATGACAAGATTCTGAACACATGGATGGTTTTGAAGGCAGCAACATGAAGGCTCGAAGCTGTGGGGACGGGGTCGACCGCCTTTGGCGTACTTTGATGAAGACAAATGTAATTATAGCTTCCTACATCTTCGACAGGCACCGTATGCGTAACGATTGGGCGTGGGATTCGCCACAAGAATCAAGTGTGGGAGACAGAAATATGACAGACGGAGAAGCATTAAAGATCCACTGGGTTGATACGAAAGACCTTCGCACCAGAAGGTAGGCTTTATATCCATGCATGTTACATGTTTAGTTCTTTTCAGTTAGTTGTCTGGCCGTAATGTTGACGTGCCTCATGGACACAGGAAACCACGCACCTAAGAAGCCACACCGCTCAGGGGCAGCCCATCATTACTGTTTCGTTCAACGGCATTCGCTCTTTGAAAGTCTTCCTTGTCTGGACATGGTTTTGTGGTGGGAATGGAACGTCTTTCGTGCATTTGTATCGGATGTCACAGGCGTATATTGCGGTAGCACCCAACCCCATTACCACTTCAGGCTGTACGCTTCCCTTCTATACTGCGCACAGTGGCATCTGCACTTGCAGGCATTGGGGACTCTCGAAAACTGTTGGGTGTCCCTTTGACGGAATCCGTTGAAACGACGATTTTTTTGCTTCCATTTTCACCCGCATGTTGTGCTGTTCAAATTGAGGGACAAGTTTTGCATATATCCTCCTAAACAAGTACAGCTTGAGGACGAATGTGCACGTTATTTATCACGCAACGCCAGGCAGTACGCTTGTTGTATAGCGTCCGTCCTTCAGCAGTCTTACGATGACTTGCAGCACTGCTCGGGTGGTCAACGGAAGTGCTTAAATGCTTAGTAGTTCCTTGTAATCTTTGTTGGGTACTGGATTTGATGATGAATATCTCCAGCTTGTTCAAGCATGTGATGGCCATCCTTAGTTTGTCTCCAAGAAAGCATTTTCAGGGAAGGAAGATGTGGCTGACATTATAGCTAATGCGGTGCATTGAGATATTGCGGGTGGGTTNCATTTTCAGGGAAGGAAGATGTGGCTGACATTATAGCTAATGCGGTGCATTGAGATATTGCGGGTGGGTTATGCACCAGACAGTACGGGTTTAAGCTAGTGCACGGTTACGCGGAGTGCCTAGAGTGCGAGCGATAGAACCAGATTTCCCGTGTGGTTCTGAAGGGGCGTTCAGGTGCGTTGAGCACGTGAAAACAATGCTGTTGTGTGGTTGCGAATAATGGCTCATGCACCCTAGACACGCAGGTTGTTGACAACACTTGGCTTTATGAGTTATCGCTCATGCAGGCTCTCCCAGTCTTTCTTATGCGCGGACGCCGGGAAGTCGGCCAAACCATAAAGAAAGGTTGTACGACTAGGCACTAAGTTGATGGTATATGTCAGTACGTACGTTTGACCACAATATGACGCTTGTACTCAGTGCTGCTGATGTCACCGTAAATATTCGACACTCTCCGCAAACATTTTTCTATCATTGTAGGGCCCTGTAGGGACGTGGGGGACCTCTGCAGATACCGTAAGCCTGCCCTTTTACATAGAGATCGAGTAACCCATGTACGGCTCGCTATGTCTGACTGCTAGCGTTATTACCGTCGGTGCACGTGTCTCAAAAACCGCAAGCGAGCACAAATTGTTGCTTTGAATCCATTCCTTGCATCAGGCAGTACGATTGCTCTTGACCCGAGTTTCGCGAAAAAAATGTNCTGTTCCCTCTCCCGGTGTTGTTCGTACTGCTGGGGTCGCAGGAAACCGCATTGACGCTCTTAGAGAGGCATCTCTCGGCGGAGTGCAGAACTTTGGCGCTTGCTTCAGTTGAAAGTCAAACATCACCAGGCGTCGACCTCTTGCATTATATAGACATAAGCTGAGCTGCTAAAATCTAAGGTTTCCTTTGGCCAAGTGGGTTGCATGAACATGCGCGCTGATGTCTGCAGGATGAATGAGACGGCAGCGTCATTGCTGGTAATACCTTCAGGCTGTACGTTTCCGCACGATCCGACGTTGGCGCTTAGCGCAGGGAGTCCTGCTACAATGCCTTGGGTTTTCCAGTGGCGGCATCGTGGTGTTGAACTCCTTGACCAAACGTGAAGCACTGTCAATGCCTAAAATGGGACCATCTGCACGTTCCAAGCGCAATCGGAATTATACGTACTTGGTGGACATATAAGGTTAATACTGAGTGACGGAAAGTGACGGACAGATAGGGCATGGCTACTGCACCCTTTTTCAAAGATTATCATTGATCAGAAAGTACGCTTGTTCGGTAACCAAGCCATCGAGTTATTGGTGTGGGTTTGGCGCAGTGTAGACGTCTCCTTAATTAAAAGTCCCTGACGTATATTTTGTAGCTACCGCGCGATTGCAATATTTGCCAATTGTTTGTAGGATTGAGCATATGTAACGTACGTGTGTCTGACGGAGAAGAAGTGGGCCTTGTTCCTGGCCGATTCTCCAGGCAGTGTGTTACGCCTTCATGGTAGAAGTTACACGGACTGTTACGCTACGTTTCTGAGATTATTGGTGTCTTACACCTGTTAATGACTACTGTCGAAATGCGACGATTCTGCCAGATGCCGTGCTGCTGTATCCACAAGAAGTCGCTGAGGGCGATATCCTCGCTTGAGTAGTGCAGGTTACACGTTGATTGGCATCTTTGTTTTTAGCTGGTGCCTCCGCGTGCACCACGGATGGTAAATTGAATACATATGCGAATGCAGAAGGCATCTATCCACGGCTACCCCTCCCGAGTATTGCTTATTAGAAAGTACGCAGTATACGTGACAACGCGGAGGATAAGAACTTAGGATAGTGTGGTTGCTGGAAAGGGCCTTTGGAACCAGGCGGCGTTGGCTGTGATAGTTGCAACGTATTTCGTTTGCTCCTGTGATGGCGGTCTCCGGCGTTTGTGCCGTTTTCCGGGATGTTGTGCATGTTAACCAATTGGTTGTTCACGTTTCAGGGACCGAAATGCGTGTACGCAAATAAGGAGCTTTCAAATCAGGTTGTGCGTGTGAAACCTTGAAATATTGAGTGCGTTGGCAAAACACCGTTGCGATACAACTAAAAGCTACTAATCTTCAGCGCAGGCTTGAGACAGCGCTTCAGCCTGTGGTTAATAAACAGCACGAAGTGTCGGAGCGCGCAAGGAGCTGAAAAGCATGGTGTACTAAGAACAACCTTCTGGTGTATTGATTGCCTTTCACTGCAATTCACTTCGATCAAGGCCCTTGCTTTGGAATCAAGACGTTGCAATACAGGGATGAACGGTGGAGGAAGTTGTGCATGTTTCGGCTTTTTGTTG
>HG710401.1:0-37847 GCA_000499725.1 Eimeria brunetti
GAATGCCATGGCATATTACGGTCCTGCTGTAGTAAATGCTGACGGCGAAATCGACATTGCTGCCGCTGCGGAGCAAGCTCAAGCCTGTCTGGGTTGCTGCTGATCCAGCTATCTAGACACTATGGTGCTGCTGGAATTGTCGTTATTTCGTCGTTATTTTGTAGGGCAGATATTAGCTAGCCATCAATGGCATTTCAGAGCCCAGAACCATCGCAAGGTCCACTTCTGCGTCGCCGCTGAGTCTGGTGTTGCAACTTTATTCATGAGTAGGTTCTGTATATTTACTCTGCCCTGGTCTTTAGAGCTTTCGAACTTTTTTTCAACCGGCTCCAGCCAACTGGTGTCGGAACTCAGGAATCTTTACACTTTAAAAATCGCCTTAAGCCAACTGTTGTAGCCGCAAAAATGCGTGTTGGTTGCTAGTCGTCTTAATCAAACTGTTTCAACTTTACTCTAGTGCACAATACTGTACCCTTGTACCCTTACTGACATATGAATCGTATGCTTAGTGCGTTCCTAATAATTACGTTACAAAGACATCCTTGAGTGCTGTGGCATTTGCATCGAGTTTTGGGCTACGCAGCTATAGTCTATGCATTTTCTAGTTCCTGGCTTCGATCCCACTACAGCAGAACAATGCGTTACCAAGGGAAAGGCTGCAAATGCCACAATTCTCAACGCGTTCATATGCAGCCTTTAGCAAAGGGCTCGTGAGAGCAAGCGAAGGAGTTTAAAATATCATGAACCGAAGCAAGTGCACGCGGATGAATAGCAGCAGTGCACTGGAGGTACTATGAAGCTTTACCGAGCACGAAGGGGTGCATGTTTGCCTTCAATGCAACATCTATTGCCCCCTGTAAATTTAACGGACGCGACTGACACGCATGTCACTTTAATCAAGGACGAGTTTAGGCTCGGCGTCGAAAAAGCAGTTTACGATGAAAACATTTGCGCTGTATCGAAACACAGCGATCTGTTCGTGTTCGTATCCTAAAACTAGAAATTGCGCGTGCAGATTAAAGCGCTTTTTATCATGGTGCTTCGTATGCCTATATGCAGAAGCATTCCTTCTGAGCAAATCAGGTATGGATCATTCTGAGATGTGTACCTGAAATTTGCCTGTCAGCGGGAGGATATTCCACAACGGAGACAACATTTTTTTTGCCTTACCAACCACAATCCTCTCATTTGTGCATCGTCTATGGTCTAGCACGGCGTACAGTTTAGACATGCCTGCGCCTGCTGCGCAGCGGCAGCAATGTCGATTTCGCCGTCAGCATTTACTACAGCAGGACCGTAATATGCCATGGCATTCNCGCAGCGGCAGCAATGTCGATTTCGCCGTCAGCATTTACTACAGCAGGACCGTAATATGCCATGGCATTCCGAGACTTGTAGTATTCATTTCTCATGGCTGACTGAGTAAGAAGGACGTCGAAGCGGTGACTTGCGGGCTCGAAGAAAAGGGACCACAAGAAGGCAATGCTTATGGATACGCCAAGCATAACAGTGTATACAGCATCAAGCACTTCAAACGACGAACTTCCCCAAGCGGTCAGTGCAGCGATCTCTGCGTACGCAGGTAGACACAGTCCAGTGAAACTATATAGCTACTTTTTTCGGCAAAAATTAAGCTGCAACTACAATAGTCAAGGAAACTAAACGGTGTAGATGGCATCCTACCGGATAGAGCAGTAAGCTTGAAGCAAATGGCTCCCAGCCAGCCCCAAGCCTCGCCAGCTCCTTCAGAGTGGTACGTCTCCAGGAAGAACATGGACCTGAACGCAAATGACCCCCCAACCGGCATGTCAAGTTTGCAAGCACCCCCACAAATGCCGCAATGCAAAAGTGCCAATAAGAGCAATCAGTGAAATTGAGTCTTTCATGTCTTTTTTATAATGCCTACCCAGCGTAGAAGAACAGGGCGAAGGCATCGCAAACGCGAGAGGTGAAGAATATCAACCAAGAAGAGCCGCTTCCAAAGTTCTTGCTCATCCAAGGGTCATCGAAGTAGTAGTTTGCTGAATAAAAGACAANGAAGAGCCGCTTCCAAAGTTCTTGCTCATCCAAGGGTCATCGAAGTAGTAGTTTGCTGAATAAAAGACAAGAAGCGCCAAAATAGATGAAAAGACTCCGAAGGAGGAAGCTTGCTGCAGAAACTTCGTTCCGGCGCGGTACCCACGGGACTGCTTGATGCTGCAAAAACGTACAGAACACAAACTTGCTCACCTTAATTTCGAATGGCAGGGCCCCTAGGGGAAGGTAGCTTGCTTGCGCCAGCCTACAATGAATGAGCGGACTAGAACCCCTGTAGGTGCAACAGCAAGGGAGGCCCGCGAAACTGACCTGCTGTCATCGTCTGTGAGGGATTGAAAAGCCATAGTTGTAAGATTCCCGAGAATGAACAGGCCTGTAGCAAGCTGAGCTGCCCACAGAGGAGACTTTCCTGAGCCCGAACCGCACATAATGATTTTATCTCTTCAGTCTGACTGCAGTTTTCGCCACTATGAAGCGCGTTGCTTTACGTGTACTTGCTGTACGCACTGCTGAATGTTTCGCGTATGACTGAGCCGCACTGCAACTAAATACACTCAAAA
This sequence comes from Eimeria brunetti, assembly GCA_000499725.1. Lineage (NCBI taxonomy): Eukaryota > Apicomplexa > Conoidasida > Eucoccidiorida > Eimeriidae > Eimeria > Eimeria brunetti. The sequence continues at coordinate 2,598 of HG710401.1, forward strand.
TTCTAAAAGAAAAGGAGGGCATGTGCCAGTTTGTTGGAACTGGGGAGCTGGGGGCATGCCATTTTGGAGTACTCTATCTGCGGTGGTCCGGGGAAGTGGACAAAGCTAAAAGGAGGAACTCCCACAGGCTTACCAACGGACTCAGGATCACACCTAAGGAAACGAAGAAGTGAAAGAGGATCTTTGCCTCCGGATGCAGTGGTTGCTAGAAGGGCAGCATAGGCAACCAGCTGGATTAGCAGGCCTAACCGGAGATTGTAGTTGACGCAAAATGACCAAAATGGCTCGAATTGAGGGCCCCGGCCCTCTGGAGCCTCACCCGGACGGACAACATAAGTGAAATACATGTTTGTGGAGAATGAAAACGCCGTTTACAGCTCTGTCGATGCTTCACAACTGGAGTTTTTGCCCCTTCCGCCCTCGCAGAGTGGAACGCTAACTGAGGATGAATGCTAACCGGAGATACGGAAATGCTGACACTGTGCCAAAAAGTTGAGTTAAACTGAGTTTTTGCATGCTAAGAAGACTATATGAGTATTATGGCTGTTCGTTCTCCGTTAACTCGAAGATCAAAGCTCAACGGGACAAAGCGCCGCCGACGCCGCTCAGCCTGCTCGCCCCTGACTGCTGGCGTGTCCACGCAGCCGTTGCAGCTGAACGTCTGTCTAACTAACTACAAGAAAGTATTAAGAGGTTTACAAATAATGAATTTATATTTCACTGCTCTATTCACTTTTTTGCAGACCTTCCGCCGGTGACTATTGAGCTAGGTCACCGCCCTCCCCCCCACCTGTATCCAATCGAGGTAGCCAAGCTGGTGAGCCACCTTTCCGCACAGCATAAGACACTTAAATTTCCTAACATAAAAGCCTTAAACGATGTGGTATAGGTAAGCACTAATGGAAGGGTGAAAGTGGTGGAATGCAGGAAGCGTTGACCGTTCTTCTGGAAGAGCAGTCTTCTCAACGGTTGCTGCACATGCCGCAACAAGGCATCTCCTAAGGGAGGTGATGTTTCCAACACAAGCTATCTGCCGGTTGAATGCTACACAAGCAGGATGGCAGGCTTTCTTGCCCTAACTTGCGGTGCGAAGGTAGCCAACTTCTTTCCTTCGGCACAGCAGGTTAAAAAATGATCCTGGCCTAAGTGGTTGTCAACGTTATGACGTCAGTTTGGCCTAAAAAAAGTCTAGCCGTGTGGCCATTACATACATTTAAGGAGAGTAGGCACTTTGGAGGTCGTCAAAGTCCGCCGCCCAGAAACGAGACTGGCGACTGCCTAGAGCTCGTAGCCCACAGCGGGGACCTGGAACTAGGCCTGCAGACTGAATTTCGACGAAGGCATATAAAACAAGTTTACTCGCGATAATGGGTTTCATGGCTCATAAGTCATTCCAGTCCTTGCAGAGGGGTTCATTTTACAGGGTTCTGAGCCATTCCTTCAAAGCACGCTGCACGGTGTGAAAAAGAGCCTAGCCCAATAAATGTGCTTGAATTGGCCATGCACTCATCTTCACTTCATAGATCCACATCTTTGGGCACAGCTTTTTCATACAGCGCAATACAACTTCTGCACATCACACGATGCACCTGCGCTGACCCTAAACAATCCGGCGTTTTCGGGAGGCGCTTTTCCTGATGAAAGAACCCTGGGAACCCCTGCTACATTACCAAGTGCGGGTCCTCCAACTCACGCACAATCCTAAATATTATGACGCTGGAAGCTCGGTGGACTTGCGGAGAGCCAAAGGGCATTCCTCTGCAGATGTAAAACACAATTCGTGGATGTGACATACAACACCCTGGGTTTTCCGCTTCGCCATAAAACGCCCGTGAGGCGGTACAGCCCTGGCAGAAGGGCTAACAGGCTTTGGCCCCAGATGAATGTGGCTACCTAACCAGCTTCTAATACGCCTGTTGAAGCTGCTTGCATGGCATGTTGCCTGAAGAACAATATTTCCCCGCGCATGCGAGGTTTGCGTGTTCTGGGGGATCCAATTTGGGTTTGGCTAGCTGTGCTATATGCTTGGCCGCCTAATTTGCTGTCCATATTATAATCCACGAAAGTCCCAAGCTACTGGAGTTGTCTCTACAGGAAAGCTCAACCACTTGTTTATTTAGTTCGGCGCTGGTGCGGCATGAATAATAAGCTTGCTGATATCCACGGAACATGCTGCCGCGGAGTACAAACACTTCTGCTATCCTTAACGCATTGCTTTGACTGTATGGTGCCTTTCTTTCTTTTCCATTGTTAGCTTTGCAGCATACCTTTTGCACCTCAGATGAACACCGAACAAAACAAGGACCAGAAGCAATCATACATTCGTCCGGTGTACGAGGTCTGTGGTTGCCCCGGACACTCGAGTGTGTGCACCGCCGTCTGGCCAACAGCCATTTTATCTGAAGTGATAATATTAGCTCTTCTTTGTTCCCTGGAGGTAAAAGTGCAATTCATGCGATTTTCGACCCCCATACGGCCTCCAGCAGCCTGTCGCACGCTCGTTCAATGCTGTGCGCTCCGCTTTGTTCTCCCTGTTGGTAAAGTGGCTCAAAACACGCCACAATGTAACTGGTACTACAATACTACAAATAATTTATTTTCGCTACTAAGATGACCATAACTGGACTATCTGGAGTGCACCGGAAATGCGGTGAGCAGAAGGTGAGATGCGCGGCCTGGACACCAGCCCCACAGACAGCGCTTATTGCACATTACGGTGCATTTAGCCCGGCGGATCTGGTTACCCGTTCGAAATTAATTAATTTTAGTGTTTTCGTGACAGGTGGAGCTACTGTGGTTGCTTTCATCCGTTTCGTCAGTAGCCGTCTCTCCCTCCCTGGCGGTGCTGAGGTGTGCAGCAACGCAGTCTGCTACAACCGTGAGGAGCGCACAGCACTCAAGGGCATTTGAGACACCTACCTTCTTCTGAAGTGTTCGTTGCTTGAACGAGGGTTGGATTTTTTCCTGACTGCGGCTTTCTTAAACACACGGTAGGAGTTGAGTTGAGCGTAGGTTAGGCGGGCCTTCAACTACGAAGGTCACCTACGAAGGCTGAAAATGTTCGGGGAAGTAGCGCAGCCGGAGGAATACCAGACAGTGGAGTTCACGGTCTACAAAAATGCGAAGGTCATGAGCCCTCCAGACATGCCAGATTATATGCTTGACTACACGATAGCAAAAGCGTGAGCCTCTGTATTGCTGTGACGGCACAGAAGAACCGCCGCCATTTGCATTCCCCAGTTGCTCCAAGATGCTTTGAAAGCAGCGCTGTGCACAAAACTTTCTCAAAAAGTACCTCAAAGGTGCAAAACAGACGAAAACACTCCGCTGCCACCGTTGCACAGCTTCGCTACATGTTGGTCACACAGGAAAGAGCTTCTGGAGAGTTACAACGGCTCAAATGCTCAGGAAGTTGCAACCGCGCTAAAGAGGGACTTGGATGAAAAGTGGCAGCCATGTTGGTACGCCACATGAAAGCCAACCACCTCCTCCATGTTGCACGAGCCGTCCTACGGAGAGCGGGTTCTCTAGAGCAAACAGAACTTCCCTCGTTGCTTCTTGTATTACTCAGCATAAATCTCCACACGGATGCATATGTGCACAAGCGCACCAAGTGCACGTGCTGGCTACATTTTACAATGATAGCTGAGGCAAAATTATCCAACCGTTAAACTCCTTCCTCAGGGTTGCATGCAATGACACGCACACAGTGCTGTAGGTGCTGTGAGCCAGTTCATCAAAAGCGTATTATCAGCAAGAACCGGTGGACTTTATCTGGTTGGTTCTCTTCAGGCACGTGACCGTTGGAAAGAACTTCGCGAGTTATGTCGTGCATCAGAAACGGCGGTTTGTTTACTTTTCAATTGGGAAGATTTCCTTTCTTGTCTACAAGGCGCAGTAAATATGTCTGACACCTCAAGACGTCAATATCCCCTCCTAAGCCAAGCATTAAAGCGGACAAATTTCCGCCTTTTCCTTCTATCTTCCTGTCTTCCGTGGAGCTACATAGACACCGGAGGGGATCGAAGCCCCCTTAAATCCCTCTTCCTGAGGCCCCCCACATCACCCAACGGTACCGACTCGTCGCCCTTGAAAGACTTGAAACGTGGCCCTACGCCTTTCCTCAGACATCACAGATTTAAAGAGAGGCGGCTCTTCACCAGCATCAACATGCGCAAACCACTAGCGCTCCACCGATGCATTTGCACAAGCTACCAGCTAACTGTCTACAGTGCAACTATGTACGTGGAGGCAAGGGGCCTACAGAATACGCCGACTTCGTGCTGCACCGTCCCACGAAAAGGGTGTTAAAATACTTATGAATGGCCGGATTCACAGGTTAAATACAAAATAAGCAAAAAAAACGAGTTTGTTTTTGGCACATACATAGGCCTCTGTGCGTGACAGGTAAGAATGATGTCAGAGCTGCTGCTCCAGCAGCAGCTGCGTTGCCTTGATATAGTCTCCCTGGGCTCGCTGCAGAGCAGCCTCAGCATCGGCAGCAGGAAGCAGTAGCAGCTCCTGCAGTTTCTGAATCGCTGCAGCAGAAACTGTGTATTTGTCTGTGCCTGGCGTTGTCCTTGTTTCTCCTTGTTTGAGGGATGTCATCAGTGCCGCTTGTCGCTGATGAAAAGACAGACAAGAGCAACAAAATACAGCGTTTACATTCATTCACTCCACAAACCATATGCAACATTATTAAAGAAAATGGGTGGCAACAGTTTGGTTGTTTCAAGGGTAATGCCCCTGCCAGGCTGTCTTCTATCCTGCTCTTTCTGCTTGCTAAGAAATGACTATTAAAGATTTGTTAGTGGGTGATATTCGCTCGACACGCTGCCTCTTTCCCCGCTTTTTCTGCTTGTCAAGAAAGGATTATAATATGTAGTTAGCACTATTCACTACTCTCTGCCTAAATTGCTATTCTGTGGGTGAAGGGGAGCCCTAGACAGCGCAAACGACCGAAATAGGGGAATCAGCTAGCTAGCTGGAAACCTGGGAGTTGAGGGCTTGCAATTGGTGCACCTTTTCGTCCATTTCGGTGTCGGGGGCATCTTGCTGATCTAGAGAGGCCAACTCTTTCTGCTGTTCCTTCTGGAGACGATCCCCCGACCGCTGCGAGGTCTCAGCCGGCAGCGCCTCCTCCGCGTCCTCCTGGTGGGCGGGCATCTTCTGAATTGTGACTACAAATAACCCTTCAAAATCAAGAACTGGTGCTGAAGCTCATGCGAGACAGCCTTGGCAGAAGAAGCTGCTGCGCTGCCGCGGCTGTCGCGTTACACCTTCAGCCAAGCTGCAGTAGTACTAACGGTAAAGGGTAAGATGCTGGGTACAAAATGTTTATACACGTGGAATGCTCACGCAGAGGCAAACTGGGCTCAGTTGAGGGGCACCAACTGTACACAAGCACAGCAACGATGAAGGGGGGCAAAAGGAAACCGATCTTCTGTCTGCAAAGTAGCCCCTAGGAGCAGGGATTACTCTTATTACATTGATTTGCAGTAACTGTCACATTATATATCCTAAGAACTTGCTCAGCACGTAGAGTTATGCAGAGCAAGAGGTGAAGCCATAGAACGACGGACAGACAGAAGAGGGCCCGCAGGAGCAAATTCGGCTTGCAGTAACTTCCAAACGCTCTTCAAGAACACTGTAAAGAGAAACCAGCTAAATTGTGGACAGACAAATGCAGCATGCAGAACATTGCAGAGAACTGCTACAATCAGCTCACTGCATGCGCAACACCACTTTTTGGGGCTCCACGACGACATGACCCACCGACCTACGCAGAATACCTCAAAATGAAACTACCCGTGCGTCCATTCACCTATTTGACTTTAAAGATCTGCGAAGTGTCAGTATCTGCTTTAAAAGGAGATATACGACGGGGCGCTTCAGATCGCCAGAGTAACAAGTACCATGTGTATGCAAGGGGTATAGCCGCAATTGGGCACATAGTAGCAATTTTATGCGTACATGGCATCGCGGCGGGGATCCATACGCCGTTGCTTCCTATATATCAACATGGGCATACATTATAGCTTCATGCATATATCCAGGGGCTGGAAGCTCCAAAGGCAGGAACTGCAACCCCACACTGTAGGTGGCCCCTTTGTCAGGCCTACATAAAGTAACGAGAGTCCTCCATCTTAGCTGAGTACAGCAGTGAGCGATCAACAGATACAAGTTACATGGGATAAGATGTGGTGTGCGGCAATGGAGCCAAAACATGTGAGTTTTGGCTCCACTGCTTCCCCAAAAGCAGCGTCCACCATGCTCTGTCGGACGTTGGTACCTATGTCACTACTCACCTGCGGGCTGACTATAGGTTGCTAGACATGTGCTTAGCAATAGTCTTCAACGTTAGTTCATAGAGCAACTGAGATTCCTTTGTGTGCGTGTCAGTAGAGCTTGCAGCACTTGTTACAAGGTGAGCTGCAAACCGTCTCCTACCTCGCAGCGGGTCCAGCCTTAGGGTAATATAAAAGGGGCGTCTGGCTGGGTGCGAGGTCACCTGCGCTGTAAGAGCCTTTCCGAACTCCCATTCTGAGTATTTGGCCTTACTGCAGCTCACGACAGTCCTTGGAAAGGATGAATGCCAGTCGTAAGACTAATAGTAATACTCGATAGCATCACATGCGGGGCGGGCGCGAATACGGGCGCGAATAGCGAAGTTCCCTACAGGAGGGCAGCCTGCTGCACAGCAGCGATTATTAATTAAGGTGCTTCGAAAATGTACCTCCGTGTGTAGAAGCCACAATTGTTAAGGTGGTGCTCCTTTAGTGGGCCAGTGGCTAGAACAGGCATCAACTAATTGCTTGCCACATGGTTACACGGGATACGAGCAGAAGTATCCGGCACGTGAGGTGCTCTGCGCGGCCTGGTGGGGAGTAACAGAGTGTCGGCAGCACCCGTACTGTGGGCCCTTCACCGTTCAAACCGGTAGTCAATCCCTGGTACGCCTGAAGAAAAGGTTTCAAAACTACGCTAGCGAGAGAATTTCTTCGTGGCTTTGCCGGTCCCCACAGTCCGGACTGTGTGTCAAGCGTGGTTGCTGATGCACCCAACCCTCTCCCCACAGGTCAGATACAGCGTTATGCACGCTTCCTTTGATGCGACGATTCTTGTTTCCTCTCCGAGTTGTGTTTTTCTTACTCCCTAGATGGTTTCGCAGCTGGTGCTCTTGCTAAGCTCAACAACGGCACTGCAGTACAGTTAAGCGCCGGAGGAATTGACTGTCCACCCATATTTCTTCAAAGGGACTACTTTTCCCTTGTAAACCTGAGAAGCAGTTAGAGGCAGAGTCGCTTCCCCACTGCTCAGAAAACCAGTTTGTCACCACCTCCTCCCCTCTTCTCCTTGCATCAGCAGAATGCTCCTCCAGCTTGCCGAAGCGAGTCATAGCCCAGAAAGACCTCCAACGACACCTAACGCCTATAATTACGTGCGTATGCACCAATAAAACCAAGTGAGCACACGCACTTGTACAAATACACACATCCTAGGCATTGCGGAATATCAGGGCAACTTCGCTGGTGTCCCTGTGCTTCTTCGTACGTATTGCATTGTAACACTAACATCTAAGTTATCTAGGCTAGCCACATATGCTGAGCGCAGCCTCAAGTATTAAATGCTAAAATTTGTTAGCATGCACTCAGGAGTAAATAGGTAGTGGGGTGTTCTATATGAGTCGCTTCCTCCCTGCCCTCCCAACCTCTCTTACTGCACGAACACATTTGTTGGTTTGCTTGCACGTTCTACCTACGGCCAAGTCTTCGCTAGAGTAGCACAACAGACTCAGGCATTACCATCCATCCGCAATCCCCGAGATGGCATGCCACAAAGAAGCAGGAGGAAGACGCACAGACAAACATGAGGCAGGTGAACGGCGCGGAGAGAGCTCGACGTGTCCGTTTCGCCTACCTTCTGAATGCAGGTCCCTAACTGACAGCTAGTAAAGTGCGAAAACTTGCCCACTCAAGGAAGCAGCATACACAGGGAAGGGCACATAGATGTAGCATATTGCTGCAGTGAGAGGTGGCGGGGTATATCTAAGATGCCCTTTTCCAAATGTGTTGAGAAAAAGAGCACGCTTGCCACCACAGCCTCCAAACAAAACTGGAAATACGAACGTCACCTCGGCCTGACTTTGCGCAACTGGCCAAGAGCAAACTGTGCAGAGACAAACACACTACAGCCCGAAAACTGGTGAGGACCTGAGGTGTACAGGGGCTGGTGAGGAAATGGCGTACAGATGATCATGAGAAGCAAGTGTACCGAGCCTGTTGATGAACGGGTGTATCTCCAACTCGTACTGTCCCATCAGCCAAAAGGCACAGCTTCGCCGCAAATTGGGATGAAGGTTCCGGCCTTCCCCTTAAGCCATGAGGGCGCCAGCGAGGAGTTTGATTCCCCTTGCTGTTCACTAACCGTCCAGAGCAACAAAATAGAAACAGCAGCCGAGCAGCAACGCGCTACCTGCCTGCTATGCAACGCGACAACTAGGCCTGCTGCAGGTACAGCCACAACCGCGGGCGAGAGACCGCGGGGGCAGCTCCCAAACTGCCACAGTCAGAGTTGTGTTTCGTCTACAAACTGGCTGCCGCTGTGAGGCGGATGCATGCTTTCGCCTTGACCTATGTTCGGGTAGTCTCTCACCCACTAAGAGGCCCCCACCTCCTTCAGGAACTCGTCAAAGGCCTGATGAGCATAACAAACATGAATAGCATGCCATCCGTGCTTCGCAGACAACGCCAAAAAAAACGGTGCAACCATAACCGTCACCACAGACGCTACCGCAGACGTGTGCATCGACAGAAGCAACAGCAGCAGCAACAGCAGTGAGGGCAGCCCAGCTGCAACCCCAGCCGCCGGTTCCAGTTCTCTGCATTACGCACCCTGTCAAGATCTGCACCTGCCGGGGCTTTAGCCGCCCCGCCTAGTCCTCCCCCCTCTCCCTGGTGCTTCTTGGCTTCCAAAAACTTGGCTAGGCCCGACAGCTGCCCTTTCCCTGCCGAGGCCCCCCCGCTGCCTCCTTGTCGCCCTAGCGCTGCTGCTCCCATTGAGTACGCAGACACCCGAGAAATGGAGGGGCCCTCCTGTGTCTTGGCAGCCGCCGGCAGCTTCTTCGTCCTGCACCCGCAACACGCGCATGCAGCTCGCCGCAGCAGCAGTTCAACGGCAAGCACAAACGAGAACGGCAGCAACCGTTTTAGCTGAAACACAAACTCTAGCAGCAGCAGCAGTGCAAAGACAAACACAAACCCTAATGACGGTTGTGAACTCAACGCCAGCTGTCTATACAGCCGATGCTTTGTCCCTCCCCTCTCCCCTGCCCTCACCTCAAGTGCGTGGGAACAAAGGCCATTGCTGCCTTTAAGTCAGAGGCATCCCCAGCCCTGTCTGTTTGCTGCTTCTTCGCTGGCGCAGAAGGCGTCCGCTGCTGTGGAGGTCTCTTCTGTACGCCAGTGGGCCCCGCAGCAGCAGGGGATGCTTGCTGCGAAGGGCCCTGCTGCGGGTGGGGAGGCCCTCGTTGCTGCTCAGGCACCTGCTGCTGCTGCTGGTGCTGCTGCATCTGCTGCATTTGGGCAACGAGCTGCGATGGGGGGGCGGGGAAGCCGACAAAAGGGGGCTGCAGAAACGCACGAAAAACAAACACTGGCCTCCCACTATGCACCCGTGAAGGCTTTCATACAGCAGCAGCTGCAGCTGCAGCAGCAGCAGCGCCGCAGCATTCGTGCATGCAATCAGCTCACCACAAAGCCGGGAGGAAAGAACCCAGGGCCTGGGGGCCCATGAGGAGGTCCCTGCATGTTCAAAAATAAAAGGCACAGAGAGCACACCCTTTGAGGACTGACACAGCAACAATAATAAACAACTCATTTGCTGCACCGTGGACTCAAATAAACAAACAAACAAAACTGCATGGGGGCCCCTGTCCCAACCTTCAGCTGACAGAACAGCGCTTACCCCTTGAAGAGGACCCGCACCCGAAGGCTGAGACGTGCCGCTGTAACCGCCTAGCGGGGGAACAGGGAAGGGCAGAGGCATCATCGGCATAGGGGGACCTGGCATTCCCTGCTGCTGAGTCGCTGCCCTGCTCACACAGCAGCAGCAGCAGCAGCAGCAGAAACAAGGTCCACAAGCGTGCAGAGAACGCAGAGAGGAAAATGACCAAACGAAGCAGCAGCAGCAAGGAAAAAACCCATAACAGGGGCAGTTTTAGGCATCACACAACCAGCCCGAATCTGCAGTGACCCCACAGCACAACTGCAGCAGCAGCAGCAGCAGAAGCAGCGGCAGCAGCAGCAAAGCTCACGTCGGAACAGCCGCAGGAGGCGGCTCTTCAGGCAGGGGAATTGAGGCCAGAAAGTCTTCCCCCGCCTCAGCTGCTGCTGGGGCTGTGTCTGCACCTGGCGTCTTCTTACTGCTGCTGCTGCTACTGCTACTGCTGCTGCTGCTGCTGCTGCTAGTTGCTGCAGCAGCAGCCTCATCTTCACTCTCCGAGTCGCTGCTCATGTCCGAGTACCGCGACGCTCCCCGCCTCTCCCGCATGCGTTGCTGTTGGGTCTCGACGACTGCAAGCCACCAACCCAAACCCTAAACCCTAAACCCTAAGCTTGAACCCTAAACTCGGTTCAAACACAAGCCCAGCGAAGGGACAAGCCAGTGCAACAGCCGCTGCGGCCACAGGGCTGGGGGGGAAGCGGAGGAAACACAAATAGTGCGCGAGGTTAGAAGCACGTTGAAGCATCTGGAACTATATATATACACATCAAATATAATAGTAGATATATATGATATATATTATATATAGCGTCTACAGCTAGCGATCTATAGGGGCACTGCGAAAAAAACTCACAACGCCTCCGCTGCTCCGACTTGTCGTTAGCCACGGGCGGCGGGTAGGGCCGGACAGAGCCGTCGGGGTCTGCAGCGCAAAACCGAGAGAGAAGGAACTGCATGCAGCAGCGCATGCATGTGCGCATGCACGGCTGCATGCACCCGTTCCTGTGTCCGGGTGGAGAGCGAAGGGGGCGCTGGTTCTGTGTGGCTGTTGCACTGTTTTCTGCCTTTGTTTCGCTTCCTTTTGGATATTATCGCTACGCATCCGACCTCCTAAAAGGAGGGGTTTCTTGTTTATTCGTTATCCTATCTGTTTTGTTTGCCTACGGCGGAAGATGCCCGTGTTGCAAAGCTCTGGGCAGTAGTAGCGGCGTTCGTCTTCGTCTGCGACCCGCTCCCCGTTCGAGAGGCGCTGCTGCAGGCAGCGGGCGTTGCCTAGGCCGCTGCTGCCGCTGCCGCGGGGGTCCACCGAAGCAACAGAAGAAACGTCTGCTGTTCTCACCCTCCTCTCTGCCTCCACGGAACTCACCACTTGGGCCCACAGCTGCTGCAGCTTCTGCAGACGCCGCGTCCGCCCTTCCGTCATCGGCTGCCCTGATCTCGCTAAACAAACACACAAACAAAAGCAGCAGCAGCAGCAGCAGCAGCAGCTATTCAGGCATGCAGCCAGCCAGTTGAACACCCGTAAACAACTTACATAACATCGACTAGTCAGTGAACAAGAAAACAGGCGGAGAATCACAAAACGAAGCAGCAGAAGCTGCATCTGCAGCAGCACTAACTGCTGCTGCAGTTACGGCAGCGCATGCGCATGCGTCCTCACCCATTTCCTCCAGTTTGTCGAGCTCCTCCTTGATGACGACTGGGTTCTTCTTGAGGAGGGCCTGCTCCCTCGTCAGCTTTCTCTCCGCTTTGTTCTGCCAGACAAAAACGACAGCCCCAAAGCAGCAAATTCCTTGCATGTGCATGCAGTGTATGTAGTGCATGCATTGCATGCAGTTGCAGCCGGAAGCTCCTTATTCCAGGCTCTTGACAAAACATAGCACGGTGGCGCATATTGCGTATGATACACACATTCCCATTATGTACTTGTACGTACAAATACAAAAATGAGAGCAAAGCGAACACCATATTATATAAATATACAATACATACGTTTATTATATATGTATGCATGCATGCATATATGCACCTTCTTTTTCTCGGCGTCCCTCTCCTTGCGCCTGTGGGCGGTGGAGGGGTTATACGCCTTCAGCGTTTCCACCCCAATAAACTTTTTGCTTGGATTGAACATTTTCACAGAAAGTCAATACCCTCCCCTTCTGGGTTGATCAACTCTGATGCAGCTGCTGCTGCGGCTGCGCTGCTGCTGCGGGCTGGATCTGCGTGCTGCAGCAACTACTACTCCTGCTGCTGCTGCTGCTGCTGATGCTGCAAGTCAAAAAGATACTGATGACAAGTGCAGATCGAAGATGTTCCTTCAAAGCCAAGATGGTGGGGGAGGCTAAGCAGCATCCCTCTACGATATTTTTGCGCGTGGGCTGAACTGCATGCATGTAGGGCTCCCTTCTGCCCTACATTGCATGAACCTCTCCCGCCGGTGTTGCTCCTGCTGCTGCTGCTGCTTCTGCTGCTGCTGCTGCTGCTGCTTTTCTTAGATCCCCGCCCGTAGGAGCAACTGACGCTACTGCTGCTGCCCGGATGCGCCTCTTCCTTGAGAGCTGGTAGAGCTCAAGAAGGGCATCACACCGGGGGTTACTGCACTTTTTAAGCTGCTTTGCTATTGATTTTATAAAATTCAGAAAAACGAAGAGATACGAAATCTGCTGCTGTGCCTTAAAAGGGGCCCCTTGCCTCCTTGGGGCTGCCGTGCTGCTCTGCTGCTGCTGCAGCAGTAGCCGCCCGGGGCCTTCTTGTACTACGGTTGCTGTGTTGCATCGATATTACGAATATGCTTGTTAATAAGATATTCCCTTTTGTAATTAAATGCTATTGCTCCTGTTTTGAGATATTGTTGTAACAATAATCTCTTGCTGCTCCCTGCAGCCAGGCGACCGCCGCCTCTCAGCCCCGCCACCGTCTCTGCAGTGTAGAGACAGCTCGAGGCCATAGACTGCCTTTGTTCAAAGACCAAGAGGAAATATAATCATTTCAGATGAAACTGTTACTCCATTAACTTCTTTATTTGCACATATCCTTGCAGCCTCACGCATACACCGGGGTTGCTTGAGACGGCCAGCCGTTGGCCCCCCTCCAGCTGTCGGCTGCCCTTGCTTTCTTTTCCCGGTGTGTTTCTGGTTTGTCTGCCTGTCTGTAGTCTGTTATCACTCTGTTTCTCCCTTTCCTGCAAATAAACTGTCTTTCCTTTCTCCTCAGCACAGCACGCAGCCCCGTCGCCATGTCTCCTCCTCAGCTGCTAGTTGCTGCTGCTGCTGCTGCTGCAGCCTGCCTCACCCTGAGCCCAGAGGCCTCTGTGCACGCGTTCAACGTGCAGCTAAAGCCAGGCATAACAGCAGCCCTGCCCTCCTTCGCCTCTGCTCCAACAGAGCTGCTGAAGCGGTCCCCAGGGGCCCCCCCGGCCCCCCTAGCGACGGCGGGGGCCCCCTCCCTGCCTGTGCCTCAGCTGAGTCTGCATGCGCAGGCAGGGCCTGCCGGCGAAGGGGCCCCCTCGCCCTCCTCCGGCCCGGACCACAGCGTGTTGGCGATGGCTGCCTTCTTACGCTGCCACAAGCCGCTGCTGAACGACAGGGGCCCCGAGCTGCCCGACGGCAACCTCTGCATGCTGCTGCGGGGCTGTGATGCTCACCAGCGGATGTTAGCCCCCCTGGAGTTGAAGACGAATGCGCATGCGCTGCCGGGCGCAGCAGCAGCAGGGGTGATGGCGGCCAAGGGCGTGGCTGCAGCAGAGGCCCTCTGTGAACAAATGCGAGAACAACTAGCAAGCAGCAAGGGGCCCCATGGTGTCTGCCCCGTAGAGCTGCTGAAGCTAGAAGTGGGCAAGGTGCATCGGCTGCTGCAGTTTGCAACAGCAGCAGGTCTTAAGAAAAATTTCTTGAGCTCGGATGCGCTCCGCGTCATGCTAGAGCTTTACGAGGTAACCCCGAATACAAATATGAAAAAAAACAAATTAACCAGAATTGGAGCAGCTGCAGCTGCGGCAGCTGCTGCAGCTGCCTGTACACCCCGCTGCTGCAGGCCCTACGATGCCTCTGCTGTCTTTCTTTCTCCTTTCCGTTGCCTTCAGGAAGTTGGGCTCAACAGCGACAACATCATGCACGTCGTCAAGGGCCTCAAAGATTTCTATGAGGCAAGGCTACCGCTGCTGCTGCTGCTGCTGCTGCTGCTGCTATAGGAGTAGCTGGTGTTCTCACTGCTGCTGCTGCTGCCGGCGGTTCTTGATTGAGATGGTTTTTGACTATGCATTTGCTGTGCATTTTATCTTTTGCTTGCCTCAGAAAGAAATGGATGCTAATAGCTTTAATACTTTCTTCATGCCGGCTTATGAGGAGGTTGTCGCAAAGTTCAGCGAGACAAAAAAGGTGAATGCTTACCCCCTCCCCAATGTTTAAATTTTCAACATTATATAGCTCCAGCAGCAGTAGCAGCAAATGAATAGTCTGTATAATTGTCGGATTTTTCATTTGTAATTGGTTCAAGTTTGAAAATGGGAGGAGTTATGGATATATTGCAGTCAAGAATATACAAGCAAACAGAGTATCAAAGAAGGATGCTGCAGCAGAGAGCGAGGGTGCCACTCCCTGTCGCCTCTGTCTGATTTTGTTTTTTCCGGATTTGTTGTTTCTTGTGCTTTTACCTTTGGTTTGCATTCTGTCTCCTGTCTCACGCTTTGTCTTTTCATTCTTTGTCTCGAGTTATTTCCTGTGCTTTTACTTTCGGTGTGTTGCCTGTCTCATTTACCGTATCTTCTTTCTCTGTCCTGCGTTACATCTTGTGCTTTTACCCTTTGTTTGCTGCCTTCTTTGTGTTTTGTCTGACGGCTGCAGCTGGTGAAACCTGCAGAGAAGGTGCCCTATTCTTCTCTCCCCTTCGAACCCACGCCGGACCCCCGAACTATCGCCCCTCTTGCGGTGGACATAATGCAGTTCAAAGACAAACTGCGTACGCACACCTGCCTAGACACCGCAGGCTGGCATACACACCTGTCTTCCAGCCCGTGGTGTTGGCATCAGCCCCCGTATATAAGAGGCGCATTTTCAATCGTGAATTTGAAAGAAGATGAATGGCTGGGTGGTGCCCAGGGTTGCGTACCTTTTTGTCTTTCGACGGTTGCTTGTTTGCTCATTTGTCTGTGTGTTATGCTCAGCTAATCTCAAGAAATGGGAAGGCAAGCAGTAAAGCAGCAGTGCTGCTCCGCAGCGGGCCCCTTTGGCTCCCTCCGGGGGTTCTGCAGCGTTAACATCCTTACCAGTCTTCGCTGCTGCAACTCGCGCAGGCTTCCACTTTAGGAAGAAATTTTGATTTAAATTGCTGGTGTCTGTCAGGGAGCGGCACCCGGCAGCAAAATGAACACAGCTTGCAACTTGGGTTAGGGGCTTAGGATTCAGGATTTAGGGTTTGGGTCTGTCTGACCTCGCCAACAGAGGTGCAGATGCAACAATGTGTATAGTCTCTCCTTGCATGCACCCCTCCTTTTGGCTTGTTGCGGGTCCCCCATCGCAGCAGTGTCAGGGAGCTGAGATGGGGTGCAGCGGGAAGCTAGGGTTGGTTGATGCTTTAGCGGCAGGCCAGTGTCTCTTGCCGAACCAAAGGCAATTTGTAGGGCGGCTGCAAGAGGAGGCTAGCCTCTGCCTTTAGTAAACCTTTTGGAAGGCAAAAGACCCAAGATTAATCCCTTTTTTGAAAAACAGCATGTTCCACAGGACGCAACTGCGGTGCAGGTATTTACAACTTATGCCCCCGCTTCTTACACATTACATCATCTGCACTGTGCTTGCCATCAGCCCGAGGGGGTCATTAGAGTTATTCTTACCGCCTCATTTCATGTTTTTGGTGACAGACAACATTGATCGAGAATAATAGCCATGAAGAAATATTTCGTTTCCACTCAAACTCCTCTGGAGTGTAACACCAGACATTTCACTTCGCGGGCACATAGAACTCTAGCGAGATTATAATAACAACCAGGTGAGTTCGCTACTAGGTAGTGCAGCTATAGAATCGAGGAGATGGCAGATAGAGAAATATAAGCCTGGGCGGAGGGCTTTGTTCCTCTTTAATGCTCCGCTGATCTGTTGCACTGAGGCGCCTCTTTTCCCCCGTTTTGGTGAGTTGCTTAAGGTATATTTTCTGGGAATCCTGTGTCAAATTCGGTACGTTGATCGCTTCATATTGGTTAAGGCTTCCGCGCGAGTGGCTCCTGGAGTGCACACGAAGGCAACGAAATGCACCACTGGTCAGACCACCACGCATGACAGACATTTACTTCTCTCTGATCCTTGCGCATCATAGAGAAGTAAATGAACACTGTTCGGACTATATCAAAACATGTCCTACTATACACATCAAAGACAACTAATCTTTTGTGAAACCGCCAAACAAGTGCTTGCAGCAGGCATCTGAAGCACTGGCGCCACCAGTGCAGTCACTGCTTGCCGTCTGTAAAACTCAGTCCCACTAGCTTGCTGCTGCATGAAAAAAGATCAGTTTATTCTCCACGCTCCAAACCATAAACATAATATATATACATATATATTCCACAGTTAGACGTGACAGCCCTGCGTGGGAACACTCCCGCATGACCACAATCCCGCGCCACCGGTCCGACCGCAGCCCGAAACGGCCGAAAGGGCACGGGGAAAACAAGTCGAATAATCCTAAATTTTTTGATCCTAATAAATGAAACTTTCTTAAATAATCTGAAATTTTTAAGAACAATAGCTTCTGGTTTGCTGGCGGATGAACAAGGAGTGGTGGGCGCCGCCGGTTTGCTTTTCTTTCTGCAGAACAGCCCTCCATTCCGCACCAACGACGAGGGGATAAACAATTTAAGCATATAATGTACATGTTCCGGTGAATGAGCTACCATTTTACTTCCCTATGAATGGGGTCTTGCAATTCAAAGATTTATTATCTCTGCGGTTTCAGCATGCCGACGCCTGGTGACTGAGGTCACTCCGCACTCCCCTCGTGCCCTTCTCCACTCTATAAGCACAACGCCCCAAAAACGTGATAGCATTAAGCTGGTACCAATTCAATGCAATTTAATCCTGGTTCTGTGCGACCTCCTGCCCCTACGTAGGCGGCTGCTGCTTCGCTGCTGAAGCTGATGCTGCCGCCCGGCGCTGCTGCTGCAGAGGTGGAACAAGGGGAGCAGCAACTCCCTCTGGTGGCGGCCACTGTGCAGCAGAAGGGCAGCGACTGTGCGAACACAGCGCAGAGCGCCAGCACAACAGCAGACGCCACGGAAAATGAGGCATCGCGGGGCAACGGAAGCGAAAGCAGCTGCAGCCAGCCGAGTTCTTCAGCTTCCTCTCGCTCCTGCAGACGCCAGGACCAACCCAATCGTGAAACCGCTTTCTCTCTCTCCGAGGACAGCGGGGAGACGGACTGGGGTGAAGAGGCATCAGGGGCCGCCGCCGGCTCTACTGTGTGCTCTTCTTCTCCCCCCCCAAAACGAAAACGAATTTCACACGCAATCATCATGCCCGCCCGCAGAAGCCCTACACCTGCGGCGTACACGAAGGTTTGCATCAGCGGCACCAATCCAGATTTAGACTCTTCGCATCAGACGGAAGAGAAACACACAGAAGTAAGGGGGGCCACTACATAACTATCCCGTAAAGCTTCTAAGCAAATGTAAAAAAATAAAAGAACACATAAAGCAATTCTCATAAGTTTGAAGATAACAAATATAATTGTAGCGAACGCAAACTATGAACCCTCACCACAAATCTGCAGGTCGTGATATTGCAGAGGACAGGACTATGCTGATTGCGCCCGAATGCTGGGAATAAGCAATATATGAATTCTGGAGGATCCCGACCCATGAGGGGCTACATTAATTGGTCTGTTTGCTGTTGCTGCTGTTGCTGCTGTTGCTGCTGTTGCTGCGAGCAGCAGGAAGCTGGCGGGGAGGCGCCGTTGACAGCGGAGTTATCGGAGCCGCTGCCGATGCCCTTATCCAGGACGTTGCAGTGCAAGTTCAAACTGCTGCATAATGTTGGTGAGTAAAAACACAAGATTTGTTGTAGAACTCACGTGATACGGTTTTAAAAAAACATGTTGCTGGGGCCAGACAGAAACGTGCTGCTCCTGGTTTGCGCGCCTTAACTCCTGGTGCCACCGTTGCTGTTTGCTGCTGTTACTGTTGCTGGTAGGGCAGCAGCAGTAGTAACAACAGCTATTAACGCTGTCGTTTAGATGGGTCCCCACAACAGAGCAGCAGAAAAGTTGTACGGATTCTTGAGCGCCCCAAGACTGAAAATGAATTCAAGTTTCCGATCGCATGCATTCCCCTGCTGCTTCTGCTGCTGGTGTTGTGCTGCAGCGATGGTGTTCACGTTCGTCGCTATCGTTTCTCTCTGGGGCATTGTGGTACACTGCACAGAAACTGCAACAGCTTCCTTTTCCTTTCGTGTTGCCCATGCATGCACTGGAGGTCCCTGTACACCTGAGTGCAGCCTCCCCTTTATGTGCCGATTCCTCACAAGGCAGCAACTACATGACCCTAATACTAAACATGTCATTGTGGAGGCAGCTCGTTGCAGTTGTATGCATTCTTTTGTACTGCTGCGTTTGGCTCCTCTGTTCCTTCTTTCAGGACGTGACAGTGGATATCGCTTCGGGGGCTAGCGACCGAATGCAGTTCCAACTGTACTTGGTGTTGCTTTTCATTGGAGTGTCAACGGCGTTGGTGCTGAGGAAGCTGAAGGCCTTGTCCTACAGATGGATCTCCTACCCAAGTACAAGCTATACGTCTTTGCCGCTGTTCTTCATTCTTGCATAAACACATCGGCTAGTCTGCTTGAGTTTAGAACCGTGTGTACTGCTAGGACTGCCTATGCTGTTGCTGCCTTTGTCTTGGTTGTCTTTGTTTCAGTTTTCGTCTTCATTGTTGTCATCTTCACTGTTATCACTGCTTGTGCCTGTGTCTTGATCGTTGCTGTTGTTTTTGTCGGTGTCGTTGCCTGTGCCTTTCTCTGCTGCACAGTTTTTCTGTTGTGTTTGCTCCCCCACAACAGTTTTTTAGTTAGTGGCAGAACAACAAAACGAAGGCAACAACAAAACAGTAAAAAGGAGAATTAGGCCGTTGTTGCATTCGGTGGAGCAGACACTCAGACGGAAGAGGGCAAGAAACGAGAGAAGCAACGAGGGTCATCGTTTTTTCATTTTCTGATAAATGCATGTGTTTTTGCGTTTTAGCCTTGCTGGCGTCGCTATTAACGGCTGCTGCTGCTTGGGGCCTCGTGGTAAGGAATTGTACCGCAGGGTTGCCTCTGCCTCTATGGAATACGCTGCATTAACAGATGAAAAAATGTCCTGAAAACATCAGTGTTTGTCTGTTTCTCCCTTTCTACTTCATGTTTCCTACTGCTATTGTTCTCCTTGCTGCTGCTATTCGTGTGCCTCATTTGGTGTAGCATGTGTGGTAGATTGACACTGGTTGAGGTGAGAAGTGTACAAAATGTAGTTGGAGTGCAGTGGGTTATTGAGGTGTATACGCAGTTCTGTTCAATGTGCTCAGGACGTGGCTATCGAAGCAGCAGCGGGAGAAGATAAGGCTCGGCGTCTGTTGTATTATTTTTTCGCTTTTCTTGTGGCTGGTTTTCTGGTGTCACTGCATGTGGCACTGGTTGACAGGAGCTTCAGCAGAGTTGTAGAGAAATTCATCTGACGGTATACAAACGCTCGTCGTATATTGACTGGAAATGATATAATATATTCCTTCTGGTCAACTAATGACATGCCTTGGTTTACTGACATATACCACGTATAAGCATAATAGTGCTCTATTAGGAAGAAGCACCTGCGTGCCCTTTTATCGTACTCCCTGGGCTCCATTTCGACCTTTATGCCCCCTCCTACAGAGGCTCCTGCAGAGGCATCAAAGCTGCAAGAGGCGCTGATGAGGGGTGTCCTGTCCTCAGCGCTGTCTGCAGTGTCTCTTCACCTGAGCATGCATTCCCGCTCAACAGTACTTTCCTGGACTTTTGAATTCGCTTTAGAAATACCGCATAACTGAAAATGTAGAAAAACGTCTAGAGCCTAAAAAGCTAACCATATAGCGACTTCGCTCCCTAGGAACGTACGAGATAACTCAGATACCAACCCAGAAGCAAATGGATTCTGCACAACGCCCCATATAATGGAGTTCCATGAGTTGAAACAGCATGTGAACACCGGCTAAGAAACAGAAATTCAAGTTGTGTGTCCCTACTGCTTGTTGCAAACCTCTGACCAGCACGCTGCCATTAATTATATCCCTCTTAGTTATTGGGCCCCAAATTTCTCGTGTTTTGGAAGGGAATGCAACCAGACCATATAAGTAGAAAGACTGCAGATATACAACTTCAGCAGCAGCATACACATGTCCAGCCTGTCTTACTGCTTCCTGCACTTTAGTGAACAGCCTTAACATATCAGTGGAAAAGTATAAATATATCTAGATTAGCCGGATAATGAATTTTTTGATGGGGCTCACTAAATGATTGAATGCAAACAAAGTGCGGCTGTGCCCCTGTGGGGGCATCGTCGTGGAATCTAATGTAGGGATATTAATTCAACAGAGCTAAACGTAAAACTAACAAAACGAAACGTGTTGTGGAGAAATTCATAGTGCATGGCCCAAAGCCTTTGTCGTAATCAATGATGGCCATCTGTGGTTGCATGTGCAGTTGACTGCACGCGCCCCCGTAAAACCTGATTGGTACGGAACTAAGCAAATGTAACAATACATACTTAAAGGCAAAGTAGAAAAACCTACAATCTATATAATAACTATAATAATAAGGGCTTCACTGTTCAATTACGTGTTAGGGGTTGATGAAGGTCGCATCTGCGCGCTCTGGCGGTGTCTGTAGGCGACTATACTTTAGTAGTTGACGGCAGGATCTTCGTTGATTTACCCTTTTAGTATAAGTGTAAATTCTGTAAAATTCAAGAAGCCGTTAATTCAAAGGCACCATTAAGCTATACATACATCTCAGTTCCCACCTGCCGGCGCGCTTTACAAGCAGCGGGTCACCCCGTCCACCGAGACGCCTCCGGGGCAACAGGTATATAAGGATAAATTCAACTCCCTTCAGCCTCCACTGTGCATACACCCAGGTGGAAATTCATTTTAAGCGATAGATATGCCTCAATGCCAAATTCTCACCCGCTTTTAATGGGAAACGTGGGTGTGCTGCAGCGGTACTGGTAGCCGACCAGTGGTGTGGACCAGTGGTGTGTGAGATGTGTCTCGTTGGACTTGTGGCGAGGAAAGCTAAGGTACTCTTCGGGTATATCTTGGTTGTAAGGCAGTGGCATTCTGAGCACTTACATGCTTCAAGCCTTCATTATCGACTGGAATATTGATACACAACATCGAATAACACACCTTCAAGGCCTTGTGTTATAAAGAAACCATATTTCCTTGATAAAGGAGAAGGAATTCAGAAGGCATCATCGGACAATTAGGCGTGCACAACCTCACGTGCACATCACGAGCAGGTTGACATAATACACCAGTGTAAGACCAGCGCACATCAAGACTTCCAAACTGAAGGAACCCCTTTCAGAGCGGAAATACGACATGGGCTGATGACTTGGAGTCAGCAGTTACTTGATTCTTTCTCAAGTCCTCTTTCAGCTGAGAGATGCTCACCCAACCCGCTGTGTCTTGACATCGGTAGTTAGGAAGGGAGGCTTTTCGAAATCAAGGAACACGAGTTGTGGAGACAATGTCAGGTGGGTGATGAGGCTCCTGGTCGTCCTGTATTCTCTTTTTTTTTCAAAAAAGTTGATCGCCCTTCTTGAATAGATCCGTTTCATTTCCAGCGATGCAAGCGAAACCAGGTATGCAATAGCTGTAGCGAGACCGGCAAGCTTCTTGCGAGCTTCCTGGAGTAGCGGGCCAGTCCGACTTGTCTATATCTTCGCGGGATCTGGTTCGAATCTTGCTGCTGATACACTGTTCCCTAAGAAAACAACTGTTTGCATGAAAATTGAGGACAGTTGCGAATACGTCGGCTCCTTCACGAACCACTGCTTCTCGAATAGGAATAAAAGAGCATCGCATGTGCTGGAAATGTTCTTGCAGATTCCAACTACAGACGAGCACACCGTCCGTGCGTATTGCAATCCACCTTTCAACGGTAGGGCCCGTGAACTCGAGCTTAAGCTGTAGCTGCAGTTCGTCAGTTTCAGGTAAGACCTTTTATGCGTGTGCTATACTTTGCGGGTGCGGCTATGGGACGCGGTCTTACGCCTCTCGTTCGGCTGGATTGGGATACAAAAGCGCCTCAGCGAACTTGAACAATGAATATGCCAGTGCAACTCGCAAGTGGTCGAGACGTTGACCGATTCAAGGCATCGGAAAACTTTACTCCACCGTAATTTTTGGGAGGGTTGAAGCCGACGTAGATGTGCCGCCTTCTGCCCTATTCGTTTGCCTACTCCATAATGCACCCAAACGCGCTGGTAGCCAATTGAACCGTGCCTTTGCGTAGCCGCTCGCTTTCTTGCCACTCGACCCTTCCTTCAATATGTGGAGTATCTGGTACCTTGGGACAAACCTAGGTGCGGCTTTTCGTCACAGGCATGTGCTCCGTTCGGCGGGCCAGTGGGCCAGCTACGACATGCCGAGGGTCATCTCCTGGTGAACCGGTCAAAAATACAGTTGCGTTAACATGGGTGGTGTGGTCCCTTTCAGATGTAAGAGAGCCTTTCGCACTCACCATTTTGCCGATTCTCGTGTCTCGCCTGCCATCAGCAAGGCGAAGTCGACGAGACTGTGCCAACGAATAGAAAGTCAGGCTGCACCTCCTTGCCGCGCTTCCGATATCAGCTCCACACTGCAGCCGGTTTCAAGTAGCGCTAGTAACGTTTGACCACTAATTTGAACCTGAGTGTGAAAAACTCCCCTTTGCTTGCCAACGAATGGGAGTTCGGGGTCCTAGGGATCTCAGGGTCCTCGGGAACTGGATCCCACCCTCACCAGTGAGCAACCAGAGACTAACCCAGCTCCGCTGCTTGTGCCTCCAAAGACAACACAATGGCAATCAGTACGCACTAGTGAGTTGCCGTTCAGATCCCGAGCCCCCTGGCACTATGGGCTAAAAAGGAAACTGAGACAAAAGGAGAGATTGCGGTCGAGTGAAGGCTGCTGGTGAGCGAAGACCCAACCTTTAGTCCAAGCCGCGCTTTAGACCATATTGAGATAAAGCCACCTTCTCTAACTAATACTTTCTTAATCAGGCATTGGCTAATACCCAGTAACGAATGGTGTTCGTCTGTGGGGCACCACCATAAATCCCCATTGCAAGCGTACCGGTGCACAATCCCTGTCTCCCTGCCTCATGCAGACTAGTATTGGGGCTCAGAAAGTTCATGATACACTTGAATTCAGCAAATAACGAGAACAAATGCTTCAGGATAGTTCCACGTTTTTTTCTCAAAGAAAGAAACTTCTAGCGTCCCCACACGTCCCAGGCAGTTGGGGAGAGGGGACAGCCCAGCTTGTGTCGCGAGACCTCCGTGCACTGTCAGGACAGTTTTTCTTAGGGTCAAACCCCAAATATTCTTTTTAGTATTAGTAGCTAAGGAACCTACTGAGTACTTACTCAATAAGTGACAACAAACACATCCCTACACGTTAACACGCGTTGCTGAGCACAACAAGCACGGCAAACGGCTAGGGTAGCGTTGTTGCCGTGATAGCAAAGAAAATTCACTACACTGAGTAAGCACAGAGTTGACTGGAGGAGGGTGTGAATGTGCAGCCGGAACCTGCTTCGGCCGCATCACTCCGCTGCACGTTACGTGGGGACGTGGAAGTTTCCATGACCGGACTGTCTGTTTTCATGGAAGCGCCGCTCAAGATCCTGCGCTTCCAGTCCATGAATTATTTTTGCTGGGAAAGCAACTTCCTCCGGATCCCATGCAGCAATTGAGCTTGCCTCAGCTCAATGAGTCTTCGGAAAGTTGGTTACCTCTACCCTAGAGGGAAGATCTTGACCAATCTCCACTTTGCCTGAGAATAGAATGCCAGTGCTTCGACAATGGTTTTCGAGGTAGGTTAAAAAAACTGGTGTTTGTGAGCACATTTTTTTCAAAAAGCCTTTTGTAATAATCGCTGCTGTGCGCCAGCCCTCTGCTATTGGCATAAGGTTTGTTGCGCGCACTGTCCCCGATGTATGGGAATGTACCCGCTGTAACGACGGCTCTTTATCGTATCCAAGGACTTCTGTGAGAACAAGTCAAAGCACTTGCAGAGGGTTCCTAAGAGGCAGCTGACTCCCTAACCCACCCCAGGCCCCCTAGTTACATCTGCCTAAGCGCCTGAGGCCGGTGCGAGATGAAGCTTGCTTACACGGGTTGCAACACATCGTGCCGCAAGTAGCGCTGCAAGAAGACTCAGATGCAGTCACGACAATACCCAATCGCTGCGTGTAGGTACGGGGTACATCGTTGTTACACACTTGCTTGGCCGTAGGTAGCTAGACTCCTGCTCACAAGTAGGAGCGCATGTGCGTGGCTATGAATTCCGAGCGTACTGAAAGGCCGTTTCTTGAATAAGATCGGGGGTTCCCAATTCACGAACACTATGGACAGCTGTTAAAACGGCACAGTTGGATCAGTAGCCAGCCTGCTTACAGGCATAAATGCGGTTAATACCAGCTTCAGATATGGCATGCTACACACAAAAGGACACCGTTGCTGCTATGTTTCATTGTTGGTGTGGTGAGAGGTGGTGATCCTTCGGGAAGCTGCAAGCCGAACGTTCTCTCTTTTGCTTTTTCATGATTCTATAGATGCAGAGCCTTGAGAGCAAACGCAGTTGCCCATTTACAAATATCAGAAACCTACATATACACCGCAGTTTCCCCTGTTTAGTTGACGTCACTCCCAGGCAGCCGGTCGCCGTCCGCCGAGAAGCCTCCGGGGCTGGCGGGTGTATGTATAGGATTGTTGTGTAGGAATAAATTGTAACCTTTTTAACATTTATTGCACGCACATTTATGCTTCAGTTCATTCAAATGAACAGGAGGCCTCAATACCAATCCAGCACAACCCCCGCGGTGTAACCAACACGGAAAGCTGTATATACACCGCAGCAGCCGTCGGCCGTGGCTGCTGCGGCTGCTCTTTGCTGCGCCTTCCACAATATCCCCGCAATTCCCAATTGTAGACAACTCCTTTTCGCAACATCCACTGTAGACCACTGCTCCTCGAGGCCCCGCCTTCCCCTCGCTGTCAGCCGCAGCAGCAGCAGCAGTAGCAGCAACACGCAGCAGCAGTGAGGGGCAGGCGACCTTCTTCTGGCCCCCTCTGCTGCTCGTGTTCATCGTAAGGGCAGAGGCAGCAGCTCGTTGCATCCGATGCTGCAGGGGACCCTCTGAACTGTTGAGCGCGGCTGCTTCGAACCCATCGACAGCAGAGGAGGGCGCAGCAGCAGGCAGGGACCCTCTCTGATCCAACGGAGAGGGGGTAGCCCCGTGCTGCTGCTGTTGCTGCTGCTGCTGTCTGAGCCCCCTCTCTAATATTGCTGCCGGATTTATATCCAGCAGATTATGGATGACGCCACTGGCAGCGAAGGCAAATCGGCTGGAGGGCCTCTTGACAGCCCGCCGACCAGCGCTGCTGCTGCTGCTGCTGTGAGGTGTCTAGACACTGCAGCAAATGCAAATTATAGGAGGGCGGCTTCTCAGAACCGTGCAAACACAATCGCCTCCTCGGCGCCCAGCCGCATGCGCTTCGGCGCGGACCTGGGGTGTACGTCCACTGGAGCAGCAGCAGCTGCTGTTGCCCGCAGCCTTCCTCTGCCGCTGCATGCCGATGCGCCCAGTTCACCCAACGAGGTGCAGCAGGAGCAGCAGCAGCAGCAACAGCAGCAACAGCAGCAGCGGGACTGGCCCTACATCAGGCCCCCGTCAGTGCCTCAGGCTCGTCCCCTTCCGCTGATGGTTTCTCGCTCTCTTTCTTTGTCTCTTCTTGCCGCACTGAGTCCTCCCGAAGAAGGCAGCAGCAGCCACAGCAACAAAGGCAACAACAGCAGCAGCATCAGCAGCAGCAGCAGGTCTCTGGCTGCGTCGGAGGGAGCTGCTGCTCTCGGCTTGCGGCGCTGCAGCAGCAACGGAGCTGCCCCTAACCACGTGCCTGCTGTAAGACACAGCAGCTACACCTTCAGGGGAATATCAGGGAGAGGAGAAGAGAGCAGTAGGGGCCTTCGCTACAGCCAGACTGCAGCAGCAGAGGTCGGGGTGTACGGACAGCAGCCAGGAACCAGCAGCTGCGGCGCCTGCAGCAGCAGCAGCAGCAGCAGCCGCAACAGCAGCAGCAGCAGCAGCGCATGCAGCGACAGCAGCAGCAAGCACGCGCCGCCCTGGGCAGGAGAAAGGCAATTCTGTTTTTCAGGTGTAACGACACGCAGCCTGTGGAGCACCCGCATCTGCGCATGCAGGCCTAGCCCAGTCCTCAGCGCCAATCCCAACTGCAGCAGCAGCAGCAGCAGCAGAAGCAGCAGCAAAATGAACGGAGTCAGCAGCGCACCAAGAACCTTACCCGCGGAAGCAGCAGGGCCCGAGGGGCTGCCTGCTCCCGCGGGGGCGCCTGACAGCCGCCCCCGCAGCAGCCGCCGCCGCAGCAGCAGCAGCAGCAACAGCAGCAGGAGCAGCAGCAGCAGCAGCAAGCGCAGCGGGGACAGCAGCAACAGCAGCATCTGGGAGGGGGAGATCCATGGCAGCAACAGAGGCGAGGCTGCTGCCCACCCCGCTGACTTCGACGATCCGCTGCTGCGGCTGCAGACGCTGCAGCTGCAGCACCAGCCGCGGTCCCCGCTGCTGCTGCTGCGCTGCAGCAGCTCGCAGGAGGCCGACATGCTGCAGCAGAGCGGAGGAGACACCTGCCCGCTGCTGTCCGACACTTTTCCTGCTGCCAGCGATGCTGCTTCTGTCACTGCTGCTTCGGAGCCTGCATGCTCTGCTGCTTCTTCCTCTTCTGCTGCTGCTGGTTCTCTCCCCATCCCCGCAAGCGGTGAGGCTCAAGCCCTGCTGCAGCAGCTGCTGCAGCAGCTCTTGCTGCAGCAGCTCTTGCTGCAGCAGCTGCTGCTGCAGTTGCTGCTGCAGCAGTTGCTGCTGCAGCAGAGACTTGCATGCATGTACACGCACTCACCGCAGCGCAGCAGCCGATCCTCCCGGAGCGACAGGCCGGTCCACCGGTGCAACAGCAGCAGCAGCAACAGCAGCAGCAGCAGCAGCAGCAGCATCAGCGTGTGTGTGTGTGTTGCAGTTGGGAGCTATTACGGGTTTACTCTTGGGGCAGAGGTTCTGGCTCGAGTAGCAGCTTATGAAGAGAAAACAGCATCTCAGCGAAAGCGTCAGACCAAGCTGTATGTACACCTCAAAATATGTGACATTTTCTTTCTTTTTCTTTTTTTGTTTTACTTTGCTTTTTTCATTTTGTTTTGGTTTCATAGTATTCTTTTGTAACCGATTCTACTGTATTCCGTTTTATTGCAACCCACACGATTACTCTTTCTACCCAGTCTATTTCTTTCCCTTTATTTCATTTATTATTCTTTTTCTTTTTTCTTTTTTTCTCCTTTTCTTTTTAGCTGGGAGGCTTACTTAGCAAGCAACCCTTCCTTCGAAGATCGCAGGCCTTTGAAGCGGCTCGTAAGGCGCGGGATCCCAGACCATTTGCGGTGGGTTATTAAGAAAAATACTTGAAAATAAAATAATGTTTTTACGGTTTTGGGTTCGTTTATGTGCCCATTTGTTTGTTTATTTAATTCATTCATTCATTTATTTATTTGTTTATGTGTTTGGTTGTTTATTTATTTATTTTTCCTTTCTTTTTTTCGTAGAGGGAAGGTCTGGGCATTCTTCTTAGGCGCGGATGCCCTCCTTAAGTCCGATCCAGAAGCATTCGAACGGTAAGTTTATTTGCGGTGTATGTACACCTGAAACATTTATATAGAATATGCTGCATTATAGTTCTGTACCATTTTAATTCCTCTGTATTCGTTCTATTAGATTGTATGGTATTGTCCATAGATAGCCTCCGCACCCTAGAAATATATTTCGGATTTGTTTTAATGCAGTATAGTGCAGATATAATATATTCCATTATAATTATGGCAGCTGTAATTCTATTCCATTTATTTTATTCCATTTTTATCCATTGTTTCTTGTGTTTCAGACTGCAGACAGAACAGCTGCCGGTGGATGTCAGTGGGCAGATTGAATTGGACCTCCCCCGCACCTTCCCAAACAACAAAAGGGTAAAAAAACCACTGATGGTTTAGGGTTTAGGGTTTAGGGTTTAGGGTTTAGGGTTTGGGGTTTAGGGTTCGGGGTTTAGGGTTTAGGCACCCGTTTTAGTAGCTTTCTCTCCTGTCCCTCCGCTGACATCTCTGCTGTTGCTGCCGCTTTAGCTGCTGCTGCTGCTGCTGCGATTCTGCTGCTGCAACATCTGCTGTTCTTCCTCCTGCTGCCGCTGCTGCTGCTGCTGCTGCTGCTGCTGTGCAGTTCCGGTGCAGCGGGGGCATCTGCGCGCTGCGGCGGGTGCTGCGGGGGTTTGCTGCTGCCCGCCCAGGGGTGGGGTACTGCCAAGGGCTGAATTTCTTGGCGGGGACTTTGCTGCTTTTTCAAAAGCAGGAGTTGGCCCTCGCCTCTCTGCTGCAGCTAGTCGTTTCCAACGATAAAAACAAAGGTATTAACACAAACAGGGGAATAATATATATAGATTATTATATATATTATATATATGTTTATATGTTGATATCTTTCTGTGTATATATATATGGATATCTGTGTATCTATCTGTATATATATACATTTATGTATATATATATATATAGGTATATCTGTATGTATACAGTACATTATACATATATAAATCTGTGTATATCTATGCATGTTTGTACATTTACATGTGTGTACATTTACATATATAAATATGCACATGCAAGTGTATATTGTATGCGTAGAGTTTGGTGCCGATTGAGGTGTACGTACACCTCAATTTCCTGATTTTTTATTTTTATTTTTGCAGGTTTACAAATTGGCCGTTATTACTCCAATGGAATGGCAGACCTCCGCAGAGATTTAAAAGTTTTAGAACTTCTCATTAGACAAAAATCTCCTCGTGTATTTCAAGTCCTAAAGTAACTACTTGCTGTTGCTGCTGCTCTTGCTGCTGCTGGTCTTGCTCCTCTTGCTGCTGTTGCTGCTGCTGCGCTTGTTGCTGCTCCCATTGATGTTCACGTTGCTGCTTTGCTGCTTCTGCTGCTGCTGGTGCTCGTCCTTTCCTGCCGTTGCTGCTGATGCTGCTGCTGCTCTGCTGCTGCTCTGCTGCTGCTCTGCTGCTGCTGCTGCTGATGCTGATTTTGCTCGTGCATCTGCTGCTGCAGCCGCTGTTTTTATGCTGTATTGGCTGATTGGCTCTCTGGGCCTTGAGGTTAAGGGGGGGGGGTTGTGTGTTTTGTTTGATTTGTTTTTGTTTTCTTCTGCTTTAGCGTGCACTTGTTTACATTTATTTGTTTTTAATTTTATTTGTTTTTTATTTGTTTGTTTTTTGAACCGTTAGGAAGACAGGCGTCGAGGTGGAGTGGGTGGCAGCGGAGTGGTTTTTGTGTCTCTTCGCAACCTCCTGCCCGGTGAGGGTTTAGGGTTTAGGGTTTAGGGTTTAGGGTTTAGGGTCTAGGGTTCAGGTCGTTTAGGGTTTAGGGTTTAGGGTTTGGGGTTTGGGGTTTAGGTTGTGTAAGGGGTTAGGGCCTAGGCTTTAGGTTGTCATCGGGTTTATTTAGGGCCTAGGGTTTAGGCTGTGCTGTGGTTCAGGGTTTAGGGTATCGGGTGTGTGAGGGTTTAGGGTTTAGTATATTGGCTGTGTTATGGTTTCTTGCTTCTTGTTCCATGTTAACTGTTTCTTGTTTCTTGCTTGTAAAAGGCAATTGATAGTTTATTATACTCGTTCCTTTTAAATTAGTTTGTTATCCTTGTTGCCTCCCGCATGCATGCATGCATGCATGCATGCATGCATTTGTGTGTGTCTGTACACCGCAGCAACCGACTGTGTTTCGCATTTGGGACTGTTTGATGCTGGAGGGCCCCAAGATTTTATTTCGTGTTGCTTTGGCTGTTGTGTTTTATTTTGAGGGGCAGCTAGCTAAGATGCAGTCGCTAGAACAGGTCATGGGCTCCCTTAAGGCCAAACTCGCACTTCTTGTGAGAAACAAAACCCCAAAAATAATTTTATTTGGTGGTTGGGGGGGTGGGGGGGTTAAGGGTTTGTCTGGGCATGCAGCTGTCGTTGTAGTGTTTCTGCTTTTTATTCATGTGGGTAGTGTGTGTATATATGCAATAATATCTTGTCTGTTTTTCTCCGTATTTTCTCTCTGTTTATATATATTATTTGCTGTATTGGTACAGAATATGTGTATACAGCATCTATTTATTATTTGCTGCTGATGCTGTTGGTATATAAAACATTATATATGTATTGATGCTATTGGTATCCAGAACATTATATATGTATGTAATTATGTATGGATATCAATATAATATATTTATGCAGAGTAGGCAAGAAATAAACATTACGTTATTAATGTTACTGTGCATATTATCAAGTATTACATAATAATGCTGTTGAGCTTTAAAAATAGGAAAACAGGGAAACACCGGAAGGCCGGAAGGCCCTTTCCTTTACAGCCTGACGATCCCCCGCTGCTGCTGCTACTGCCGCTGCTGCCGCTGCTGCTGCTGCTGCTGCTGCTGCTGCTGCTGCTGCTGCTGTGCATGCAGGTGGAGCACAACGAACTGCTGCGGCTCTGCTTCCACAAACTGCGCAGCTTCCCCCGACGGAAACTGCAAAAGTTGCAGGCGACGATAGCAGCAGGGTTGGTGGACCCTGCTGCCCGCCATTCTAGCGAGCAGCAGCAGCAGCAGGAGCAGCAGCAGCAGCAGCAGCAGGAGCAGCAGCAGGGGCGGCAGCAGGGAGAAAAGGAAGAGGAACAGCAGGACTCCAGACGCCGACGGCTACTGCCCTTCCTGCGCTCGAGCAGGCAGCAGCCTGCATGCGAGGGGCAGCAGGGGCCCCCGCAGCAGCAGCAGCAGCAGCAGCAGCAGCAGGCTCCGCTTCCGTTAAGCCCCCAGCTGCCGTTTACTTGGCGAGAGAAGCTCTCGCGTGTCAGTCGAGTGGGAATGAAAGGCAAATGGATTATATTGCCTAGACATTCAGAACAGGGGGGGGATCCCCCTGAAAATGATTTCATGCAAGAAAATAGGAAAAAAAGCAGCTTCAGCAGCAGCAAAACGACAGAGCTGCGCAGACACCGCAACCTACGCTCCCTGCCTAGGCCCATTAAGGTTCCCAGCCCCCCCTTCCGAGGGGCCTCTGCCTTATAGCCATTTAATGCAATTCATAAACAGATGATGCATGCAAAAGAGCAGACCTACCCATGAATGCATGCATCCGTGCATGCATCCATGCATGCATGCATAGATAGGTCTATTTTCTTGCATATCTGCGGTCATGCATGCTTGCATGCACCCACACATGCATGCATGCATGCATGCATGCATGTCTATGAACGCATGCATGCATGCATGCATGTCTATGAACGCATGCATGCATGCATGCATGCATGCATGCATGCATGCATCTATGCGTCTATGAACGCGTGCATGCATGCATGCATGCATGCAAGGAGGATATATAAAGCGACGGAGCACCTGGTGCCTCCTCCCCCCGTTCCCCTCCTTGCAGTGTCTATGCAGTTTGTTGCACTTTTATGGCTTTGTGCGCTTTTCTTTGGAGGCGATTTGAGAAGAGATTTAACTCTTTGCTTTGGAAGTTTATAGCTAGCTAGGCTCCTGTAACGACTGGCGACAGACTAGCCAACATTTACAACTACGTAGCTAGCTGCTAGCTAGCCGCTAGCTAGCTGCAAGACACATGCTGCAGCCGCCCGGCTTGGCTAGCGAGGATACCCCAAAAAGGAGACAAGGCAGCAGCGGGATCAGGCTTTAGGGTTTAGGGTTTAGGGTTTAGCCGGTATGTCGGGGTTTCGCAGGTTGAAGGAGTGGAGGTTGTGTGTGCTGCCTTTGGCTTTGAAACTTTTAAGAAAGCGCTGGGGGAACAATTGAACGAATAAGGATTTTATATTTTGTCAGTTAGTTGTTCATGAATGATGAGTGGTTTATATATTAGGATTATGATTGATTATTATGGTTATTATTATGTTTACGATGATGATTGTTATTACCATCACTTCTGTTTCTATTATTGCTACTATTCAAGACAGAGGACAAACAGATTAGCTTTCGCTAACTACTAACACGTGCTGCACTGGAAGCTCTTGAAGAACTTTGTATCAGTTCAAACATCAAGAAAAATACTTAATTGTGGTGTATTCAGAAGAAGAATGAAACGGCTGCGGTTCAGGTTTCGTTGCCCATGTCGTGAATGGTGAGATAAATGAAGCAATTAAATGCTTCACCCGCTGCACCTCTTGAACGAAATAACTAAATAAATATATAAACACCAAAAAACAATATTGGATTCATATTTAATTGTCAGTTTCCACCTGTTGGCCGCCATTCAATTTTGCTCGTACGCCGCGCCGCATTGAAACCTGCATGTACACCCCGACGGCTTGCTAGCAGCAGGGCGGATTACGGGTCCTTCGACGGATGAATTTAAAAGTTCTTGTAGTTGTTGTGTTCGCAATATCTGAAACAACTAGCCCTTGTCTTGAATTCAGCCTCCTTTCCGTTTTTGCAGGTGGCCATACACCTCAAATTGTGCAGCACCGCCGCCGCCGCAGGTCGGATATGCTGGGGGGTTAGCATCGCATTTATGTCCTTCTTTCCTTTTTTGTCATTATTGACTATTAACTGGCCTCTCGCCGTTGCGTAGAATCGTTTCCTGCAAATGTCTGCCTTCGAATCAGAGCCCGCCCGCGTGGGGAACCGCGACGGGTCTGCAGGTCCTGAGGACTGCCAGCAAGAACGGAGTAGCAGCAGCAGCAGCAACAACAACAGCAGCAACAGCAATAGCAGCAGCAGCAGCAGCGGCCCCTCCGCAGATTTGCGCAGCGGACACGAAATGCACGAAGAATCTCCTGACTCTCAATCGAAGCGCGAGCATTCAGACCCCCATGAGGACGTTCCCAGCCCCAGCAGGCCTCAGCAGCAGCAGCACCAGCAGCAGCAGAAGCAGGAACAGCAGCAGCAGCAGCAGCAACAGCAGGAGGATCAGCAGCAGCAGCAACAGCAGGAGCAGCAGGAGCAGCAGCAACAGCAGGAGCAGCAGGAGCAGCAGCAACAGCAGGAGCAGGAGCAGCAGCAGCAACAGCAGGAGGAGGAGCAGCAGCAGCAGCAACAGCAGGAGCAGCAGCAGCAGCAGGGCACCAGCAGCAACGAGAACAATGCGCAGACACCACGGGCTATGATGTCGGTCGAGGCGGCGAGCCCAGCCCCTGCAAGCCAGTCGGCGAATGAGGGGGCAGGGGAAACAGCTGCAGCAGCAACACCAGCAGCAGCAGCAGCAGAGGAACCCGCTGCAGCAGGAGCAGCAGGAGGAGAAGGAAATGGAGACAACGGCGATGAAGTGCAGCGGAGAACAGAGTCAGAATACAGCGAAGGAGATGAAAGTTCAGAGGAGTGGGAGGAAGCAGCTAGCAGCCCCGATGAGGGCAGCATCCCCTTTGAATCGGGCGATGACAGGAGCAGCAGCAGCAGCGATTCGGACACAGAATGTACCGCAAAGCCACGGCCCTGTGCAGCAGCAGCAACAGCAGCAGCAGCAGCGGAAGGCGCAGCAGCTGCACATACACCCGAACTCAGATTCGGCTGCTCCCACTACCGCCGCAAATGCAAGGTTGTAGCTCCCTGCTGGTGAGGGTTTAGGCTCAAGGGTTTAGCAGCTGCACTGGCACTGCAGCAGCAGCAGCAACAGCAGCAGCAGCAACAGCAGCAGCAACAGCAGCAGCAGTAGGACCTGCAGACTGCTTTGCAGCAACAGCACAGTGCTGCTGCAAATTAGTCTGGATTGATGCTGTATACAGCACAGGAGGCTAGCTTTTTGTCTGCTCTGTTTGCTGCTGCTGCTGCTGCTGTTGCTGCTGCTGTTGCTGCTGCTGCAGCAACCAAGTCTTCTGGTGCAGACACTGCCATAACGAAGCACACGAAGAGGATGTATCAAAGGCGCAGTACGTCCTGGTTTATTTATCCCCCTGCTGCTGCTGCTGCTGCTGCTGCTGTTGCTGCTGCTGCTGCTGCCTCCCCTTGCTGCGGCTGCCTTTAGCATGGCTGTTACTGCTGCTGCTCCTACACCTGTTGCTAGTGCTGCTGCTGCTGCTGCTGCTGCTGCTGCTGCTGCTGCGCGTTGTATTTCTTAGAAGTGGTATTTGTTTGAACCTGCGCAGTTATTGCTTTATCCTATTGGCATCTTCCTATTTCTTTCTTTTTGCATTTGTGTTTATTAGCGAAATAGACCGGCATGCAGTAGAAGAAGTAATATGCGCTGCATGCAACAAGCGGCAGCCAGTAGCAGCAAAATGCATGCACTGCAACACCCAGTTTGGGGCTTATTTCTGCCCCATTTGCAAATTCTGGGATGATGAAGGAGAAAAAAAACAAGTCCGACTGCTCTCCTGCTGCTGCTGCTGCTGCAGCTGCTGCTGCTGATGCTGCTGCTGCTGCAGTTCGTGCTGCTGCTGCTTTCGTAGCTTTGCGTGCCGCTGCCGCTGCTGCTGCTGCTGCTGCTGCTGCTGCTGTTTCTGCTGACACCAGCCCAATTCGCTCCCACCCGCCTGCACAGATAATATACTTGCAGAATCACCTTTTTGAATTAGAAGCTATTTCCCCACCCCCTTTTTCTTGTATTGTATTATTTAGAGTATCGGAACAGAAAACCCGTGGATGGATTGAATAATACATGGTTTGTAAGTAATTGCAGCTGGCCCGAGCCGAAAAAGGGCTGAAAAAAGGGCTAGGAGGCGAAGACACAGAGTTGGGTTTTTGCGGCAAAGTTTTGGGTTCAGGTGTATCACTGTTCGGCCTGCGGGATATGCCGGGCGGGGGGCCGCGAGAACTTTTTCCACTGCGGCACCTGCGGCAGCTGCTACCCCCGGCCCCTCCTCAACAACCACAAGTGCCTGGCCAACGCCATGCGCCGCCAGTGCCCCGTCTGCCTCGAAGACATGTTCGCCAGCCTGCGGCAGAGCCAAGTCCTTCCCTGTGG
>HG710403.1:0-14278 GCA_000499725.1 Eimeria brunetti
TTCACTGAGGCAGGAATGTATGTTGATAGAGGCGAGCAGGAATTGTTTTGACACACTCAGGCGGGGTGGCCTGTCAAACACTATGTTGGTTTCGTATTGACGGTGAGCGCTGAGCTGAGACAGGGTATGCAAGTATTCTGCTCGTTCTAGACATAAGTAGTAGTATTGGAAGCAGGCGGTTGTCAGAATCATGTTGCAGGTTGACAGCTCTTGGCGTTGGTAATGGAGAACAAACAACCATGGAGACGTGCCTGTTGTAGGTAACGCAACCCTGGAATGAGTGAAGGGCCTTTCAAGCCTTTGCTGCGTCTCAACGTCACTTCCTTCTTGACGTTCTCATAGCTAGAGCAAGCATCTCGATGTTTTGAAAGGTGTTAACGTTGGCTGCAAGGAGACGCTGGGGGTTCACCGGGGTGCTTCGGGAACCGACTAGCCGGGAACGGTGGCGCGGAAATCAATCACGAGAGCGGATTCTGTTGTACTGAAGCCGAGTGCACTGGCAGGGAGTACGCCCTTCGCGCTGTGCCATGGTCGCAGTTTTTTCACGTTAGCTTGACAAGCCTAAAGGCAAGTAACTTGGTAGTGTTGTTGCTGTAATTCCACTCATCCGGCTGCATGATGATTATCATGGAGTATCGGAGGCGACGCACTACCAGATGGTACGCCGAGCAATTCAGCTGCTGTCGAATACTTCACCCTGCTTCTCGTGCAGTGCACCTTCAGGACTTGCAGACTTGCAGGGCAGATAGTATCCGCATTCGAGCCGTTTTCAAATGTATTTGTATAGCATCGTAGTAGACACACACGAAGTGTCAACTTGAGCTCCTGGAGGCAGTCTCCATGGTGCGTTGTGCGGCATCGTTACCTACGCACCGCTGTTAAATATTTGCTCCAGCACTCCCACAAGTGTGGTTGGTAGGAAACCACTGGTCGGGCAACTACTCAGCGAACGAGGTTATTGTTGCGAAAGGATGTATGTGGGGGGCATCAATGAAACTTAACAAGAAACCAATACAGCTACATTGTACAGGGTATGAGCATTGAGATGTTTATGAGCGTAACCACAAGTGTGATTGGTAGAAAACCACTGGTCGGGCAACTACTCAGCGAACGAGGTTATTGTTGCGAAAGAATGTATGTGGGGGGCATCAATGAAACTTAACACGAAACCAATACAGCTAAATTGTACAGGGTATGAGCATTGAGATGTTTATGAGCGTAATCATGCGGGCCTTCAGCGAGATCAGCTCTCAGAGAGGGCACTCATGGGCGGACCTAGGAGTTCGAGGAGCGCTCTTGGTTTCGATGGATGTGGCACACAGTATACGCCAAGTCGCTTGTTATACGCTTCATAAAAAGATTTAATATTCTTTTGTAAAACATAATGTTTAATAATATAACTAACAAAAGGCAGATAACGATACGTCATGTTTCGTGAGTTTGGTTGGTGCTGTAGCTACCAAGTTGTGCACCACGTACATTCAACAAGTACATTAAGAGCTGCGTGGGCCTCGATGCTGATGCCATGTCTTTGTTTCTCTGTAAAGACTTGTGTCCCCTTGCCCCTCTTATGGAGTCGTAGTATGGTCGCATGCAAAATTTTCTTTGGGCGTCAAGGGAGTGCGCAGTGTCCCCATACGGGGTGAGGTGTTGCTAAGCAGTTTTAGAGGAGGCCTGCTCAACCAGCCTGCAAAGGCACATTGTTGGCCAACGGGTTGCAATCTCTAAAGTACAAGTCTGACGCAAGTTCCCATGCGACGTAATCCTCACAATTCTGATTAGAGGCCTTCATAAAGAGGACGCTAGCACAGTGTTATTTTTATGGTAAAGCAGCGAAAGGAACAGACGTATCGCTAGGCCCAGTTCAGGATAGTACCAGTGTGTGGCGAGGGCGTGACTTAGATATTTCTGAGGACAGTTATTGCAACGACCAGAAGCCTACACCTTGCTCATCTCTTGACCCAGGAGGGAAACCCGAACTACAGGCGAGGGCTTCCAGGTTGTACGTTTGAAATGTCGTGAGAGGGCTGCGAACAGCTCTAGCATTTGTTTTACCCCGCGAAAAGTAGGGGACGTGTGTCTGACAATGCCGTGTGCAATGTTTTGCAGCAACGCTTTGTAAGTGCTGAAATCCCGATTTTTTTTCATGATCTCCCAAGTGCAGGTCTTGACAAAAGTAGGTTTTGTTGCATGAGGAGCGTGATCTAATCTGTGCTCTCATTTCTGCCTACCAGTCTTGCTGCACTGCGGTTGCTACAGTAAAACATGTACACTCTTGTGGCCGCAGCTGGTTAAGCACCGGCTGAAACATTGCCATGGTTTGTATGCCATCTGGGTAGAAAGGAACCCGGGCTAGCCTTACCGAACTGCGAGGGTGAGTGAAGCTGGGTAGAGCTATATGCGGTGCGCGCAATTCCCCGTAGTCTAACTGGCCCTGAAATGCGGGATAGACAATCCCACAGAATGTGCGTGCTGCTTCCATCTGCCCTTGTAAAGCGACTTGCGGTACAAATGCATGTTTTGGAGCGAAGATTGCGTAAGATTCTAGACACGCGCATCGCTTGGAGGGTCACCTTGAGGGCTGGGTCTTCTATAAAGGATGGAGGCTCGCTAATCACTGCTGCCAACGAAAGATGGGGACACGGACTAGCTGTAGTGATTTGGTTTTTAACGCTGCGCCCGTTGCAGTGCGTTGCTGGCGTTGCGGATCGACAACTAGTCGATGCCTCTGGAACAATTTTGCAGGCTGTGGGTTATGGTGAAGGCAATTTACTGTTTCGAACCCTAAAGCGCGGTGTATGCTGAAGTGGTGCATTAGATGGGCCGTCGCAATAGCTCTGCCGAGCGCACAAATTTTTGCGATATGGTTGCCTTGGGATGCTTTTGCCGACACCGGACACCCCTGTCCTGAAATGTGCGCTGCGATCGCATTCGGCAGGTTCTTAGTGGGTTGGCGGCAATGCTGTCTAGTAGCGATGGCAGCGCATTCGTCTTGGCTGGCTTTCATGTTCACAAACAAGCATAACAGTTATGTCGAGCGTTTTCGATGTTTTTAGTGCTAATCCCAGCGCGCTATTCATGTGTTACTTTTTCCTTATGCTTTTGTGATGTAGATATGCGCCTTGTGGTGCAGCTGCACGTCAGCAGACACAGGGAAAGCGTGGGTGTCCGAAATGTCAGATAGTAGGTTTAGTATATATATACTATAAATATATATAAGCTTGTAACGAGCCTGGCCTTGAGTGGAATAACCAGGCAATCGAAATGCAAGGCAAGACAACAATATTTAGGCTCAAGCTATCGAGTCTTTGTGTGTGGGCAGCGCTCCTCTGCACGTGCTCTCGGTGCTGCCTGGCACTACAGTAGCGAAGAAAAGATTGTGTGACGCATATACGGATGCTTCACCCAGCAGGCGTTGCCTTGTGCATCTAAACTGACTCGGTTGCCACATTTGGTGTGGTGCATGGAGCACCCGAAATGCACACCTCCTTTTTTTCCCCCACCCCGTGAAGGTCCTTCCTATTTGATTGCGGTACCATACTTTTAAGTTAGTTCAACCGCAGGAATTTTTTGAGAGCTAGCAGCTGTACCTTCCACGTTTTGGAAGGTGGAGGGACGCGTGTGGTGTTTGTAAAGGGTGAACCCCTATCTTCCCTCCCGTGTAGATTTATTTTGGCTGCTGCATTAAGAGGCCGTCTGGTACTGTAGGAAGTACGCTGGGTCCAGTAGACAGCCTATCAGGCAGATTATGGACAAGTGCAGCTTCACGCGGGCCTCGCAGTCTGCTTTGGACGTTGCTAGCGGCTCTGTCACCCAAACACTTTTCCGTGTTTTTTTAGCAAGACGGTTTGGCGTTTTCGCTAACGAAGTATCATGGGCTGAGGTTTGGTAGCTCGAGCACAGCTGTACGCCTCCAGGGTAGCGTTTCAAAGCCACATGAAGGACCGTTGTTCCTTTTATGCGTTTACGTGAGGTTTATCTAGGACATTTGCGCAGTGACCGAACATGCTTAGTTGGATTCCTATCCACGCCTTCAGAGGCGTCTAAGCAGATCCTTGACAAGCCAGATGTCTAACATTTGCCAACGTACAAGGTTTACATATGCCATATATAGCTAGGGAAGAGCTTGTACACTGTTCATGCCGGGAGGAAGAGCGTGAAGCATTGCGATTCTGGCGTCTTTCCGTCGCAGGATCCCATTACATCAACATCATTCATATCTGAATCACAGGCAGTGCGCCATATTTGACTCTTGAGGTAGTAGACGACACAGCGGCGTCGCTTTCTGGCCGTGCATTCTTGATGTGTATGTTTCTGTACGTTGGTGGTCATGTGCACGGAAGCATGGCACCTTGCAATGTGCTTTGCAGTCTAGGTTGGCAGCCTGAACAATTGCACCAGGTGTCGGAGCTAAACTGCGCCTTACCGTTTCACAGGGCTCAGAATAAACGCTGCAGAGCATTCGATACGCTAACAGGGGGTGCTTGTCTTAGCAAGCACGCAATTGCTCTGGTTGCTGTAGAGCTCGTACAAAAAGGTGTGAATTCGGGCAATTCTGTAGGCTGTGGGTTACAGGCGTTCAATAACGTATATGGTTGGCTTCGTTACACTTAGAAGATAGCCCTGAAGCACGTTGTAGCTGTAATAGGACGTCTTGCGGGAATGCATGCAAGTGTTCAGTAGTTGTTTCCGCCTTTTCAGATCGTCTGCGTGTGCTGAGGTGTACGAGAGCGAATGTTTTTATTGCTCAAAATAACGCATTATCCGCCTACACTCCACATTGCTCGTCGTATTTCTGAAACAGCGCGCAGCAAACGTACTCGCGATTCTATTTAGTGTGCATTCGGTGTTTCGCGCACATGGTGAGCTTGTTTATGCAGACGCACATGGCGACAGTCACAACGTCTACAGTTTAATACACAAGCATCAGGCCTGCAGCACCGCCTCACACGTGATTACCTACATGCTTCTAGGTTGTGAGTTTTGTAGCCCAAAGTAGCCTCCGAAAAAGCTTTTTCCAATGCAAAGAAGAAGGTACTGGAAGCTTGCTGAGTATGCTTTTGCATTGGCACGGTACGGTGCCTTGCAAGTTGTGGACAAGTTCTCTCTGCATTGGTGTGTCAACCACGCAGTGGACTACAGCGTGGGCGACTGATGCATGTGATGGAGATCATCGCACTTCATTTTAGTCAGCAGCGCCTTCTCGCGCGTTTCGCGATGCGTAGGGCTTTGACGGCACCTCCACATAAGGGCGCATGAACCAGTTCAAATTCGTGCTGTTGCATGCCTATCAAAGTGTACAGCTGCCTTCTAGGACGCCTACTGGGCACACGACGCTTTCATGGTACAGTTTTATAGGCGTGTGTGTGCCTAAATTTACATCTGAACTTGCAGATTGTGGGCCGTATAGCTACCTGGGAATGCTGAATAGTTTAGAGTGGTAGAATAATTCTAGGCATACCGCATATGTGATGTACATACAGAATGTTACTTGAAAACATATAGTAACTAAAGTCACAGCCTTAGCTGGAGCAAAGCTGTTCTTGAACAGTGTGTGCCGCGAACGCAGGATGGCTAGTGCGTTTATTTGCTTGCTTCGCAGGCGTTTGGCAGCATCCCGCTTACCCGCCTGTCGACAGTTACTTCTTTATAGATTTTTGGCGTGGGCGCGTGCTCTTTGTACCGTTTTTCACAACAGATAGCTCGACGAAAGTTTTGTGTGCAAGCTCCTGCCGTTGCTTTGTTGCACGAGCGGGAAGACGAAAACGGTAAGGTAACCTCTTAACAAAGAAAGTACGTAGCATGCCTTGCACCTTGTGTGCGTGTCGCCACGCTGCCCGGTGCGTGGTGCGGACGGGGTTGGGTGGATTCGAAGCAACTGGCGCACATATAGGACGAAAACTTGGGACAGTCACCGGTTACTTTATAAACGCATCGTTGTGACTGAGGACTGCAACCTCTGCGCTGAGATGTTTTGCGTTCGTCGCAGTGTTTGCTCTGAAGATCGGGAAGCCAGGGATGACTCGTTGCAGGTTGAGCTTGTGTGGCGTTTCGTGCTATGGCAGTCACACACCTACTCCCAAGCAACCAATTTAGTGTTGTGGTTAGGTGGAACACAATCTCCGCCGGTAACTGCGCACGACAAGAACGCGAACGCGGGGACCTTCGCTTAAACCCACGTTGTATGTAGACTTCAAATTCGCACTGGTGAAATGGTTTACCGACAAACCATGGTTGCCGGGATCAGGTGGTCAGTCTAACCAGGTTTGTGTAAGAATGTGGCGAGCATAGTGTATAGTCATTCTTTCCGTAGAGGGTACTTACCACTTATTATGCGGTATGTGAATGCCTGTCGGTGCGCGTCGACAGTCCGTCTATGTCTAGCAAGGCTTTTAGCCATCTACTGAGTCATTGTGAATGCAACGTTGCCATTGCACGTAGCGATGGTTACTGTGAGCCACTTTATATAATTTGAGTA
Organism: Eimeria brunetti; assembly: GCA_000499725.1. Taxonomy (NCBI): domain Eukaryota; phylum Apicomplexa; class Conoidasida; order Eucoccidiorida; family Eimeriidae; genus Eimeria; species Eimeria brunetti. The sequence continues at coordinate 6,479 of HG710403.1, forward strand.
CTTTTCCCCACTTGTGTACTTACAAGCGTTGGCCCATCGCATTGTTGTCCCACACGCGTCTGTACTCTGTGGTGCTGAATTTCGTTTTGTGTGCCTTCGCTTGATGGTCAAGTCGTCCTTCGCCGACAAGCGCTAGGTCCCGGTGTTCGGTTGCAAAAATGTCCTGCATATTTACTAGCGCGATGTACCGATGCAAAGAGGGAAGGCACTGTCGCGTCTTGCATTAACCAGGCTGTGAGTCTGCTTAGCAATCTTTGGTTAAAGCCAGCGGCACACGATGAGAACTGGTGGAACTGGGTGCTTGCGAAGTCTAATTGCGGAGCAGCTAGCTCACAACTAATCAAATATGGAATGTTTACGCTGGTTGCTCCCTGGGTAGTGGCGTTTTAGGCACGATGGGGACAGAACAATTCGAATCGCACAGTTACCGTCAGGTAGGCCTTTCAAGGTTGCTCTGTCGAAACCGCCACGAGTCGTGATAGGTACCAACTTGTTGCTTTCGCCTCGCGGTCGTCGCGCCGGGCGTGAGCATAAGCTGAACGCACTTGAATACCTAGTTGGACTAAAATCGCCGTCAAGCATGAACGACAAAGTATTGAACACCCGAGGCATAGTCAATATATTTAGCACAACAGTAAGTGATAAAAGGATTCTTGGCTATGTAGGATGTGAGTTGCATACGCTGGATAAAGTGCCCGAAGACTTCACACATGACAGTACTGCAGTGCCGCGCAAAGCAGTCTACGTAGGCTGTAGGCAAACGCCTAGAATGGTGAGGGTCTGTACCACTAAATGGTGGGCTGGATGCCAAAGCGTTATCCTCATTAGATGTAATACTGATTGAGGCTTCTCGAGTGTCTTGTTTCTCCTGCATTTCTTCGCTGGGACGGAGGTTTAGGAAACATGATTGCGACAGTGTTGAGTTTACATTTCCCGTGCACACCCGATTAGGATAAGGCATTTGGGTGACGGACAAGGACCACCCTTTTTGTGTGAATACGCACCAACAAACTACCTGCTAAGGGGGCTTGCATTGAGGGCAGAGAGTGCGTGGCCGGTAGTGTAGGGAGGCAAAGTACTGTGTAGAACTGATTTTGCAGATAGAAACGATCGGGGAATGTTAACCGGCGAAAGGTGTATAATGCCCTCTGCAAATAAGCTGTCCGACGTGGAGCTCCTGGTCGACTGTCAACTGTCACGCGCTCATCAGTTGTAGGTTCAGAGCTTAGCAGTGCTTTGCTTAAGTTTGCGTGGATTCGGTGGTTGTGTTGCGTAGTCTGCCGTACTCCAACTGTCAAAGCAGAGACTGCGGCGACGTACAATCCAAGGAACAGCAAACTCCAGACATACTTTACTGGTGGTAAGCCTTAGGTTTGAGAGGCAAGCGGAGCTTTCAGGAAACTTGCTGCATCAAAGGAAGTGCGGTTCCGACGCTAGCCGGGCCATTCACTGCATCGAAGCTTGCAGTGCACATGGGGAGGTGGTGGATGGTGTATCAGTACCTAAAGTCTGAACGTTGGTTCACGTGTGCCACTCTGGGCGCCGGTGCTGCGCGCATCTATTTAGAACATGCGTTTAGACGTGAGTGCGTATTGTTCAGTTTTAACATGGAAAAGTCTGCATGTGTTTGATTAGAGTGCTTCGCCGTCTTAAGGGGTTTTGTAAGTTCGGGGCGCAAGCCTTCAAAGTAGGCAATAATAGGGCCGCGAGGCATAGGGCTCGTACAGAGTTTTTTTGTCGGCTTTGACGTGGCGTCTCGCAATTCCGGATATTAGAACTGGCGCGGACAACACAACTCGTGGAATGTTTGTGAGGGAGTACGCCGTATTCGCCGGGATAAAGAACTACCGTGCTGAGAAGAATAGGCTTTGATATCGTGAAAAGCTGAACTCCGTACGTCGTATGCCAGTGGTTAGGCCACATTTACCTTTATGTCATTGGGTTCATCAGGTGCCAGTGGTGTGGCATTAGATCCCTACGACGCATTTGGGTAAATGTGGCTAGCCATCTAATTCCCCAGATGTCTATTTAGTTCGTGTTTCAAGCGTCTCAGCACTTCATATGGTGCGCACTATCTGCGACCATGTTGCGCTTCACCATTTGGCACTGCATCCTGGGAGTGAACAAGCTTTTTCCCACAGATTTAGCCCATGTAAAAAGTGGGACCTTTTAACAGCCTCATTAGTATATGCAGAAGGCAGATTTCGGTGGCCGCTGGCAGCTTCCTCACTGATGAAGCTAAGAATTACTCGACTGCCAGGTCGTGCGTTTGCTCGGCTCTGTTGAACGTTGATAGAAAAACGGCGCCAAATTCGGTGCAGCAGAGTGCTGCAGTACAGAGTTAGACAATGCAGCTGCTTGTTGTTCATGGCCAAGACTCTAGCACTAAATGTATGGTTGCTTTGAAGAGCTAGGCTTGTATTTTCCGCCGGGCACCTAGGCGTACCCTCTAGCCAGTGGTACTGCACAGGGTGTTTTGACATGGTACAGTTATGGTTACGTGGAGAGGCACTGCAAATAATAATGGAGTACACATTTTTGGCGGCCGTTGAAACTACAGCCACCAGCATGCGTTAATGGGTATTTCCCCTTTCCAGTATTGTTTAACCCTAAGGATGTGCGACTGACGGAGCCCAGAAGCGCCGCAGTACCTCCAGATGCGACGCCTCTTATTATACAGCAAAATATACTTGATAAGGCGTGTATTCGGTAAAATACATACCTATGGCTTCCTGTGAACTCTTGGACACGACAAAAACGGCGTTAGCGCGTGCAGGTATGGCGGAAACGACACACAAGTCGTGCGGCAGCAATAAGGCAAATACAAGAAGTCAGTACAACAGCGGCTAGAAGCCGCGTGTCACAACAACTTTACAGCTTTTTCATTTTGCGTCAGTACTTCTTGTTACTGTTTTCTGCTACTATTTTCTGTAGGGCGCCCTGCGATATTATTCCAAAGGCGTACGCTTAAGGCTTTGCGCCTCTCGCCTGTAGTTTTGAATCGCATTCCACCATTTGTACGCCGTGAGCCTCGAAACGCTTTTTATGCAGCGCGAAAACACTGTGAGTACTACTTCAGAGTTCTGCGTTTACACCTACAGGTTTGGCAACGGTTTCGCCGGTGCCAGTGCTGTAGGCCGGCCTACACAACATTGAGGTATGCATTCATGCCTGACGTGTTGGCTATGGCCTTGAAATTGTAAACTACCGAAGTCATGAACGACTATTATTCATTAATTAGTATTATTCATTAGTATTGATAACTAGTGATCGCCAGTTATTCTCATTGCCTCAAGCTGGTGCGTTAGCCGCGCCAACCGCACTACTAAGCTGGTTACACCACACCTATTATTGCATTTTCTTTGCAACAGCAAAAGCTACTCTCTTCAAGGCCAGAGCCATACCTCCACGACTTGCCGGCTGGTGCAGTGGACGCAAGGCTGTTCTTAGTTGTCAGCAAATGCATCCATCTGTCCCTGCCAGTAACCCGCAGGTCCACGCCGGCAGCAGCACAACAAGTATAACTGGCCTGGGGAACACACCGTCGTTAGATGCTCATGCAGTGCAGTTTTGCTGTGCATCCGAGAAATGCCTGTCGAATGCGAATCGAGGGTGAGTCACTAAGGACAAATGAATTCGCAAGCAGAGCGTGAGCTATATTAAAGAGACACAACCGCCTTCATGCACTGCTTATTCAGCTAATGTTGCATCTTGTGGAGTATTTTAAGTAGTGCAAATTAGCTAGGTTCCACGACTATGGCGCCTGCACGGAAACAATGAAGGCGTGTGTGCGTTCTATTCTCGGCCACTTGAGCACCATTTTCATGCATGCGGTTCTGCCCTATGCAGTGCAACGGAGAGCGACGGACTAAAGTGCGTTCATGCAAACTGTGCGCGTTATGTTTCTTTTGAAGTGGCGTGAAGTGACGATGGTTTCACTTTCTTGCATTGCGATTTATGGCGGTTTTGAGCCTACGGTTTGATACATTTTAGTGGGGGGCGACTGTGTAGACTGTGAGTTGTTCCTCGCCGGAGTTCTGTTTTTCGTGAGCATGTAGCTGTCAGCTTGTCTGTAGGTGCACCAACGCGCTGACCGGGGTCTCGTGCTGCTTCAGTCCTCCCGAGACACACTATTCGCAAGCTTTTACGACAAAACAAACTAATACGCACTGCATAGACGAAAACGTGGTGAGAGTGGTGCTTGTTAATCGAGGGAGACCCCTGGGAAACGAATGACTAGTACGACAATCAACTTAAAGACTTTGGTTGGGGTGCTTATTTGTCTGCCACGTCCAGACACTCACCTGTGAAGTCTGTACACTTGACCGTGTACAGACGAATGCTTTTGGAAGGCTCCTGCAACGCACCCTCACCCTTAGGTGCATGCTGTTTCTGGCCAAATTAGAGCTGCTTTGGGAACATGTCACCGATGTCTTCGAGCTACTGTGTAACCATCCGCACCCGCTGTTCACAAATATTGTGTTTAGAACCATTCTGGTGTGGCATTGGTCAGAAATGCTACAATGCATGCAGGGCACCAACTGCACAGAAGCGGCCGCCGCAACCGTGCAAGCTTCTGTCGAACCGTTGACTGACTGCAAAGCCTGCACAACTGGATAAAAGCCTGTTGAGTGAGACTGTGAAACACTGTGTTCGCCCTGGCATGTTACGCTGCCGGACAGCTTCAAAGATAGCGTTCTCGTGTTGAGGCCATCCAACATGTGCCGCATACGCATCATGCACCAAGAACTGGTGCAGAAGCTGCTGCACTTCAGTGCAACTAGATTGGAGGCTATTGTGAGCACTGAAAGGGCTTTTCAGTGTTATTCAATGGACATATTACCCGTATTGAGGCTTTCTGTACTCCCCCGCCTTTTCGGTTCACCGCCTATACCCTCTGGACGTTTTCCGGGCTTGGTTTCTATATGGCATGCTTCATTCCGCCCATAGCCAGCACCCAACATCGAGAGCATCAGCATCAAGTACCGGCAGTATACTGCTGTGCAGCACTATCTGCCAACTGAGTGTCGAGGTTCTTAGTGCTATTACACGCTGCGCCACATATGTAATGGACTAACACCGAAATTGCTTCGAAATAACAGTTGGAAGCATTGTGCTCTCTCACTGGATTTATTCCTTGTATCGAGTCCAGGAGTCGCATTAAGGATTCTCTCCATGCCGACCTGCGTTTATATATGCTGGATTGCATGTTCGATGTAGCGCTAGCGACTAAAGCAATGTGCCCACTGAGCATATTTAGCCTGTAAGATGGATGCTGATGCCCTTTGAGAAACATTCGAAGAGCATCAAAGCTGAATATGAAATCGGCGGACTGTTTAGATGCAGTAAAAGCAGCATGTGTGCTTGACACAAAATATATTGTTGAAACTTGATATATCCAGTGTTACGAATGCAGCAGTGCAAAAGGGGCAATGTAAATGTACTGTGTTGCTTAATTCTTGGCTTTTATGTTGATTTGATTGAATTTGCACGTGTATCTGAGTCCATATATTTCTCTTAACTAGGCCATATGAAACCAAGTGTGCTGGCCAGTCTGGGTTCCAGTGGCGTTGACACCGCCAAGACACGTGCAGGTTAAAGTCAGCTCTTGGTTAGATGATGGTGAAGCTTCTGAGCCACCCACTTGAAGGAACATACACATGCGGGCAGGATCTGCACATCATTGTTTGCAACACCCAGCAAAGCGCTTTTTGCAGGTAATAGGAGCAAATGCTCTTTGGCCTTGTTTTAGCTGAGCGTGTGACTACCAGTGAGAACCGTGCGTCAGTGCAGCCGTGCGATGCAGAAGGCTGCTTGTTGAGTCTTCCATACGTGTTTGGCAGCCTTTAGCGGTCGGGACGTTCGTATTTGATGCGTTCACCCCGTGATGCAGAATATTGTTTTGGGGCGCGCTGTGCACTTCACTGGCTGGTCCCAGTCCTGGTTGTAGTATAACCACCCGCGGGTGCTCAGGTAAACTATATGCGTCGCTGCACTGGATCTTAGCTCAGTTCTGTCGGAGGCGCATCGATCAGCCAATAGTCTCCTTCCTAGACCTTGTGCTTAGTGTGCGCCATATATGGGAAGCGCTTCCTATCTCGAAAGGCATATACTTGGGTGGCTGTCTGCTCAGCAAACCTCGGCTTGCTGCGCCGTGCATAGCTGTCTTTGTTATCTTTTTTGATGGAGGAGTGTGGCAGGCGAGAGTGGCCACATGCCTACAGTTCTTCTTTACTGCATACTTCAACAAAACAGAGCAGGCCTCCTGGGCCTTAGGATGCCAGAGGAGGTTGCTGTTGAAAGGTTGCGCGGAACCTGATATGTTTGCAGATAGTGAGTTGGATTTACCACACGAAACAATAGAGCCTCCAAATCCTGGTGGCTGTTGGTTCGAATGCATTGAACCTTACTCGCGTGTGAGCAAGCTCCCGTATTGAGTTAGTGGCTGAAGAGCCAGATGCAAACGTGTGCTGCGCGCGAGTGGTTGGTCAGAAAGCAGAAGGGGAATCGTGATGTTACAGCTGTACGGGAGTCAAATGTGTGGTAGAATATGTTGTGGGTTGTGATGTCGAAATGCGAAATTCCATTCGCCACGTTTGTGGGCGAATTCTTCGGTATAAATGCACATTGTTAGTTTCTCAGGAAGTGTGCTGGGCTCACGAGATTGGTCAGAAGAGCAGAGCAGACGAAAAACGTGGTGTTCCAGCGGTATGGGAGTCAAAAGGTGAGATAGAATATGCCCGGAGTTGGACGAGTTGGGCGATGGAAATGCGGGTTTTGTATGGCGCGTGTTAGGATGGCTTGGAAGGCGCTGTCGAGCTGTAACGCTTAGTCAGCGTGAGCGGGCGTTTGACGCTATTGACTTGTGAGGAGGTGGCACGGCAGACGCAAAAGCAAGGAGTGCGTCCCGCGAGGTCCACTGAGACCGACATGGCTCCTCTGCTCGTAGCTGTGTATGCGGGGGTGCACTGGTGCGGCTGCTTATCCGCGACGTTGGAGAGACGCAACATAAGGTGACGGCGAAGTTTGTGTTTTGCTCGGCAGCACTATTACGCTCTTGCTCCAGAAGGTTTCGCGAAGCACCTATCAGAGGAGGGGTGAGTGCCGCACAAGCAACGGTGCTGAGCAGACGCTTTTGCTTTGAAGGTTTTGCATTGAAGTTATTTGTGTAGGTGCAAACACGTCCGCCGTTGAGCGGCGCTATGTAGTGTTGTCTGCGTTACGCTTGTGTACATCCCGCTGAGAGTATTGGTTTGTGGGTACCGTGTTGCAACGTCACGTGGTGGGCCAGTATCGACCAGCTGTTAGAAAGCAATTCCCAACCACTTGTGGTTTTGTATCTTCGGTAAAGGAGTCTGACAGTAACCTCAGCGCACGCTAGCGCAGGTGGGGTGCGTTGCACGTGTGTGCCATGCTATTGCTTGCCGATCGCATCTTTGAAGGAGAGTCTTCCCCACTGTTCGTGGCAGCAAGCGTGTCTCGAGAAGCTGCGCAGCGCCAGCCAGTCGATGCCCCTGCTGGGCCACCGAGGACATTCTTGCTTACTCCCCAAGCTGGCGACTTTACCTCGCAGTGTCCATGCTCTTGTACGTACTTGGTGGTTGCTTGGTTGAGGTGCGTTCGCTTTTCCGTCAGATCGATGCGATTGGGACAATGGCCTACTCTTGAGTTTGCAGAAAGTGTGTTGAGTGGGCTAGAATGGGCAGAAAGGGGAGTGGCTGGTGCTTTGCTGCATTACAAGTGTTTTTGCAGGTTGTGGCTGAGTGTGAAGAGTGTCAGGCGGTGGCGCGTGTGATTTGC
>HG710406.1:2674-12853 GCA_000499725.1 Eimeria brunetti
ATTATTTTTATTACTATTATTTATTATTATTATTATTATTATTATTATTATTATTATTATTATTGTTATTATTGGATGAAAGAAAAGCTTACGAAATAATTTCTTCTCCTTCTACAACTGGAGGGGAGTAAACACAAACAAGAATATCTTCCTGACAGCCAGCTGTTGCAGCGCAGCCAACAAATTGAATTTTTTCAGAAATTAAAAATGATATTTTTTTTGCTGCTTCTGAGCCCCAAGGGCTTCCTGCATCTTGAGGTGTATAGACACCTGGTGTCTGTTCTTCTTTTGTTGCTTTTCTGTTTACAAAAAACAAATCAGTAATAATAATAATTAATAGTTAGTATAATAATTAATAATGCTAGTTTAATGCTTAAGGAATGGTGGATACTTGTTAAATAAACAGTTAATCAGTAATAATATAATTAATACTTCATACTCTATTATTATACACAAATTAAAATACAATTAATAATAACACAAGCAATATTCTTTACTACAATGGTGGCTTATATATACTTATCAAGTAAAAATACGATTAATAGCAATAAATATTTCTCACTTAAACAATAAAATGAAAATAATTAACATTTCTATTATTCCACTAATAATATATAAATTAACTAAAATATAAATAGTAATAATATAATAAATATTTCTTACTTCAATAATAGTATAGATATTAAGTAAAACATAATTAACAATATAGTTATAATTTCTTACTTAAATAATAAAAATAATCGTAATAAATATTTCTTACTGTAATAGTAGTATATACATTAAATAAGAGCTAATTAGTAATAATATAATTATAATTTCTCAATAAAAATAATCGTAATAAATATTTCTTACTGTAATAGTAGTATATACATTTAATAAGAGCTAATTAGTAATAATATAATTATAATTTTCTACTTAAATAATAAAAATAATCGTAATAAATATTTCTTACTGTAATTGATTGAGCCCATCAAGGAAGATGTTGCCTAAGGCATCGCATGCAGCCCCACTCTTCTCCGTAACCAGTTCTTTAAACTGAGAAAAATAAAAAATAAATAAATAAAAGCAAATAAAATAAATAAATATAAATATTATTTAAATAAAATCATATAGAGATCTAATATATATATATAACTATATATCTAGAACAAGATATAAATATATATATATTATATCTATATTATATCTATATCTATATATATATATATGTGTATATATAGTTCTACATATATAGTTTTTCCTTGAATTTTCAATCTTAAGGATATATTTCTGTCTATTTCTTTATTTTCTTTGAATTTGCAGTCGTTAAGAATATACTTTTATATTAATTTCTATCTTCCTTTATATACAGCTTTGAAGAATATATTCTTACATAATCTCTATATGCTTACATTATTATGTTGCTTATTTTCTTTGAATTTGCAATCATTAAGAATATAATTCTACATATATAATATTTCTATATATATTATATATATATATATATATTTCTGTATAAATTCTTACTTTATTAGTTTTTTCGTTTTCTGTGAATTTACAATCGTTAAGAATGTAATTCTAAAGGTATATAATATATCTCTACATATTATATATATATATATAATATTTCTGTATAAGTTCTTACTTTATTAGTTTTTTCGTTTTCTGTGAATTTACAATCGTTAAGAATGTAATTCTAAAGGTATATAATATATCTCTACATATTACATATATAATATTTCTGTATAAATTCTTACTTTATTAGTTTTTTCATTTTCTTTGAATTTACAATCGTTAAGAATGTAATTCTAAAGGTATATTATATATCTCTACTTATTATATATATAATATTTCTGTATAAATTCTTACTTTATTAGTTTTTTCATTTTCTTTGAATTTACAATCGTTAAGAATGTAATTTTTTGCCTTTTTTCTGGCTTCCTCTACGAGTTCATCTTCAGCCTTCAGAGGGGCTGGCCAGGTGTCTAGACGAGAAGTCCTAATCTTGTTGTGAGTTAATAGACAGTCTGAAATAAATAAAATACAATAAAAATAAAGTAGAAATATGAGAGAAACAATAAAAACAAATAGGAAATACAGAAAAAATGGAGAAAAGGAGAAAAAAACAGAAAAAATACAAAAAAATTGAAAAAAGCAGAAAAAATGGGGAAAAGGTACAAGTCGGAAGAAATGTTTAATTGTGAAGAAAAAGAAAATAAAATGAAAAGGAAAGAAAAAGAAAGATAAGAACCATTAAACCTGAAATAGATATTCAGAAAAAAGTAAAAAGAAAAGCAACTGGAAAGAAAAGGATTAAATTTGTCGAATTGAAAAGAGAAAACCCAGGAAAGAGAAAAAGTCGAAAAAAAAGAACAAATTAAACTTTATTGGGGCACGAAGATAATAAAGAGAATTTAAAATACAATTGCAAAAATAATAAAAAGAAAAACATCATCAGAAACCCCAACAACTCAGCCCAATTAAAGAGAAAAAACAAAAAGTGAATAAAGGAAACAGAAGAAAAAAGAAAAAGATTAAATTCAGAAAAGCCCATTAAACAGAAAAAAGAAAAAAAGAAAACACAAAAACGCAAGAAAAAACTGCCCCTTATACACCAGGGTATATTGGCCCTTATTAAATTGAATTCAATTAAATTAAATTAAATTAATTAAATTAATCTATTTATTAATATTTTATTGTGCTGCTGTCTTACGAGCTGTAACCTCCTCTACATGAGGGGAGCCAGATGGGGCTGCTGCTGCTGCTGCTGCTGGTGCTGCTGCTGCTGGTGCTGCTGGTGCTGCTGCTGCTGCTGCTGGTGCTGCTGCTGCTGCTGCAGCAGGTTCTTCCTGCTTGTGCGGTGTAATGCTCTGCATGCGTGAAGGCTGCTGTGGCGCTGCTGCAGTGCTTGGCTGCTGCTGCTGCTGCTGCTGCTGCTGCTGCTGCTGCTGCTTCTCCGCTGCAGTTTCTGACGCTGATGCTGCTGCTTGTCTCGATTCCCCTGCAGACTCAGAGGCCTCTGCTGCACTTTCAGCTGCTGCAGCTTGCTGCTGCTGCTGCTGCTGCTGCTGGGTGCCTGCTTCTGTTTCGCTGCTTGCTGCTGCCCCCTTCTCGGAAGCAGAAGAGCCAGCGGCAGCTGAGCCTTCTTCGTTTGCTGCAGTGGCTGCCTCGCTGCTGCTGGCAGCAGCAGCCTCAGAAGAAGATTCTCCTTCATCTGCAGCAGCACGCTGCTGCTGCTGCTGTTGCTGCTGCGGGTTCACCGCTGATTGCTGCGGCTGTTGCTGCTCGGAGGCCCCCTCTGCCTGCGATGTTTCTGACTCATCTTCTTCTTTTGTTTGTCCTTCATCTGCACTCTCTTTATTGCTGCTGTCTTCGGAGGCACTTGCTGCCGTCGCGCTGCTGCTGAGTTCGAGGAAGGAACCAATGGTCTGCTGCTGGTGCTGCCTCAGTGGCAGCAGCAAACTCCGACCTTCTGCTGCAACAGACCAAAGGTCCAGTGCTGCTAGGGCTGCTGAAAACAGCAGAAATGCCTCAACTTTCATTTCTTCTTTTTTTTTTGCAAGTCGGGGGGGCCGGGCCCTTGCGGTGGTGTGAGGAAGGCAACGAAATCTGCAAGAAGAGAAAATGCTAGATAAATGAATAATCAGAGAATCTCTTGAATGAAAACAATCAAAACTAGACTTTATTGCTTTTTATTTTCTTTTTTTCAACTTTTTCCACTTAGAAGGCACAAACTTGAACTGCAACAAAGGCAACAAGCCAAAGTTGAATATGAGCAGCCGACGCTGCCTTAGGTTCTGCTGTCTGTACAGCTGGTTTTCTCTGAGCTTTCTCCCAAATTTATGCAAACAAATATCAAATATTACTTCGTTTTGCTTCTAGTTTTTGAAATGCTATTTGTTTCTCTATTTATTTCTCTATAAAGACCTAATTCAGAGAAATTCATATCTTTCTTGCTGCCCGGTAGTGTTGGCCTTGCGGGGGTCTCGTGCATAAGAAACAGCTAACCCCAAATCTCGAAGCCCACAGCGTTTAATTTATTGTTTTATTTTAAAAATATTAAAAAATAAAAAAATAAATTGAATTTTATTCAAGTTTATTAGAATATAAATCCATCGATTCGAACCTTGCTGCAGATCAGCCTCGACAGCATCTGCCTTCTTTCAACTGCTGCTTTCTTGCGTTTTCGCCTTAAAGAAATAAAAAATTAAATAAAGTTTGTTTTTTATTTCTTTGATTTTTCTAGAGCCAAGAACTCAATAAGAAGTGGATTTTCTTCACTCGAGAGAAAATCCCCTCGCTATAAGCTGCATGCGATCTCAGCCTTGTCCTTTTTTCGTTATATGAAATAGAATAAACAATATTCAAAAACTGTACAAAAAACCATCCCTCTATGATCAGGGTTTAGGGTTTAGGGTTTAGATCCTAGGGTTTAGGGTTTAGATTCCAGGGTTTAGGGTTTAGGGTTTGGGTAGAGAAGATCTGCGAGGGGCTATCAGGTGTATGTACACCTCAACGATAAGGGGCAGCAGCTGATAATGAAGGAGCGATAAATAAAGAGAAAACAGAACTTTAATTAAGTTGAATTAATCTAAATTAATGGTTTCTAATGGTTTCAATTCAATCTTTTTTTTTCTTTCAGGGTTCTTACAAATCGCACTGGACAGTTGCTATAGGAATTGGAATATGATGTTCAAATAAATATTATAAACAATAAAATATAAGAATATAAATAAAATATAAGAATATATTATTTGAATAAGAAGGTTATTACATTTATCTGCTGCTTAAATGAGTACTATTAGCAATAAACAAAGAATGCAGTTAAATAAGATATTATATTATATTACACATAATATATTTATGGAATATTTCTATCGGTTTCTTAACAAACCCTAAAAAACCAAGAAAGATAATATCTGCATTTATTCGGCTGTATATTATATTACATTATTTTTGTTTTATTAATAATAAATGTTTTTATTTCCTTTTATGTATTTTACTGTATTATCGTTTATATTTTAATAAATAAAATTAATTAATACATTTATTTATTCATACATTTCTTATTCTCTCTACAAACTTTACAAAGAAAGTCCCCTTTCGTTTCCTTTGCTGCTGCATGCATCATATGCCGCTTCAGTTATAGAAATAGAAACACATATAAATAAATATACAATAAATAATATAAATAGAATAATAAATAAACAAATAAATAAATAAATAGAATAGAATAAATAAATATATATATAAATAGATAAATTTCTGTAGCCAATAGCTCATTCGTCCCTGTCTCCATACATATGCTTCATCCTCCCATTCATCATCTGCTGCTGCTGCTGCTGCTGCTGCTGCAGCTGCTGCAGCAACCGCTGCTGCTGCAGCAGCAGCAGCAGCAGATGAACTTGAATATATCTTCTGTAGTGTTTTCACTGGATGAAAAAAAGCAAAAAATTTGCCTTCTTTCGTTTGTTCGGGTGTACGTACACCTCAGCTTTTCTTTGCGCTCTTCATGCAGTTTCTAACTGAAAAAAAGAATAATATTCCATCAAAAATGATAAATATACATTATACAGCAGCAGCAGCAGCAGCAACAGCAGCAGCGAATTTAAATATTCATCTTTGTCTTAGGACCAATGAATATATATATATATATATATATTGTTGGATAAATACAAATAAATAAAATAAAACAAAATAAAATAAAATAAAATAAAATAAATAAAACAAAACAAATATATAATAAGCTGAGCCCCCGCCCTTTAGCAAGTACCTGCAGTAAGGCCTAAATGTTTTTGTTTTATTTTTGACTATTTCTTTATTTTATTTCCTTTTTATTTCTTTTGTCTTATTTCTTTTATTTTATTTCGTTCTTCTTTTCTCCATTTCCTTTGCATGCATGCACTGCGCCCTATCTTCTCGCCTTTACAGAATATATATAAATAAAAATATATACTATATAAAACATATATACATATATTCTATATAATCTTATTATATAAATATATATAATCTGTATAACGTAAATAATATATATATAATATATATATAATATATATATGTATATATGTATAATGTATACTTGATAAAGATATGATTGCTGTTCTTGTCTAGGGTTTAGGGTTTAGGGTTTGGGGTCTTAAGGAGACAGAGCCATAGAGACGGCTGATAGAAAAAGTATATATGTAAATACATACAGATATAAATACGATTTTGTTTTAATTTCAAGTTAATGTATTTTCTTTCTGAAGTTTAATGCAGAAATATATGTTATATTTAAATGGCATATATCATCACAGTAGATAATACATTATCAAACCAAGGGTTTAATCATAAAATAGGTAAAATACAGAAATATATACTTATATAAATATATATTATACAAGGAAGTACAAATATATTCATATATTTGTATAGTAATACAGAATATAAGACATAGAAGGTTTATATGAATGCCGGCGTCTCTATAGAATTATATTCCTATACATTTAGATTTCTATGTATTTTCGTTTCTATACATTTACATTTTATAAATTTATATTTCTGTATTTCAACAGCCCTATTTATATTTATTTATATTTATCCTCTTTTTGCATTTGCAGCAGCAGCAGTTGCGCCGAGCAGCAGCAACCCTAGATATAATATTTCTTTCTTTTCTCCCATAAAGAAAGAGGCATAGAAGCAGCAGTTAAAATGCAAGTTAGAGGCCTAAGCGGTGCCTAAACCCTAAACCCTAAACCCTAAACCCTAAACCCTAGACCCTAAACCCTAGCGCCGGTACAGAAGCCCTGCTTATCGGCCCTTGCTGATGATGTCTGGTGGAGGGTATCTGGGGTGTATGGACAGGGTGTGACGGCTGGCATCTGTCTGGGGACAGAAAGGGAGAAAAAGTTTTGAATAAAAGGAATAAAGGGAAAGAAAGGAAAAGAAAAGAAGGAGAAATGGGGAAAAGAAAAGAATTGAAGGCGGCGGCTGCTGGGCGGTAGTCGGTTGCTGCTGCTTGGACTGGGTGTGGGTATATAGCGGGTTTCTTTTTTTTGTTTTTTTGTTTTAAATGTTTTCTTTTGCCTTTATAAAAAATAAATCCAAAATAAAACACGAATTTCCCTTTTCCTTTCCCTGCAGCTGCCTATACACCTGGGGGCCGCACGGCGGCTTCCGGCGTGCGTTGAATCTGGGGTGTATGTACACTTGAAGATGGGCAGGAATTGAATTTGAATAGAGAAGGAAATAGCAAAGAGGGGAGAAATAAAGGGGTAAAAGGGAGTAAATACGGAATAAAGGGGGTTTAAAGTATATTTATTTGCTGCCTGGGAAGGAAAAGGAATAAAATCTTGTATACATTTGTAGCTTCTATGCATAGACATTATATGATTACTCCATCCATACATGCGGTAGTATAGAGCCTGCTGCTGCTGTCAGTAGCAGCAGCTGAGGCCTACACACAGCAGCAAATGTATTCTTTTAATTATATTTATTATTTTTGTCATATTTTTCTCAATTACCTGCATAGACGGAGCAATTCATTGCTGCATTCAGCCTCTGCTTCTGCTTCAGCTTTGAGTAGCTGCTTTTGCTGCCTGCTGCTGCTGCTGCAGCAGGAGCTGGTGCTGCGCTTACATGCCCCTCGGACTCTACCTAAAGGTGTATTTATTATTTTAGTTTGTCTTGTAAGCTCAAGCAGATCAAACAAAACGCAAAAAGAGAAAAGCGTCACCTGCTGCTGAGGGGGTGCTGTGCTTCTGCTGCTGCTGCTGCTGCTGCTGCTGCTGCTCCCAGCACGCCTTCCCGTGTTCGTACACCGCAGCTCTTCTCCTTCTTTCCATCTGAATCTTTTCAAAGCCACCCGCTCCTCGCTGCCTCCTCTCAGTAGCACTTTATGCTGCAGCAACAGACACTGCAGCAGCAGCAGCAGCAGCAGCAGCGGCAGCAGCAACCCTCAAGCCGCAGCAGCAGACACCCGACAGACACCCAAACCCAGCTTGCTGCTCCTGCTGCTGTTCGTAGCTCTGCTTCGCCCCTGCTGCTGCTGCAGCAGCAACAGCAGCAAACTCAAACCCAAGGCTGTAGCCAAAACAGAACAGATGACGGGCCAACCCCTCCAGTTTCAAAGCACGGTCTAAATAATAGTACTTGCAGCAGCAGCAGCAGCAGCAGCTGCAGCAGCAGCAGCGAAGTCGGCTGCAGCAGCGAAACCAGCTGCAGCAGCGAAACCAGCTGCAGCAGCAGCAGCAGCAGCAGCAACAACAGCCGCAGCAGCAACAGCAGCGACGCCGCCGCCCTTTTCGCCTCTGCATACGTGCTGGGTTGCCACATCCTTTCATCGTCTGCTGCAGCAGCAAGACCAGCAGCAGCAACAGCAGCAGCAGCAGCAGCAGCAGCAGCAGCCTAAGCTGCTGCATTTGAAGGTTTTTTAACGGAGCTGCCTATACACCTCAGAGCTGCACGTACACTGCAAAGGCAGACTGTCGGCAACTCGGGTGCATAAAGCGATTTCTGTTTTTGTTTCCACATTGGGTTTTCGCAGCAGCAGCAGCAGCAGCAGCAGCAGCACAGGCAGCTAACGCAGCAGCGACGACTTCGACTGCCGGCGGGGCCCCCGGAGTCCGCGGCAGCAGCAGCAGCAGCAGCAGCAGCAGGAGCAGCAGGCGCGCAGCAGCAGCGGCGCAGCAGCAGCTGCAGCAGCACCAGCAGCAGCTGCAGCAGCACCAGCAGCAGCAGCTGCAGCACCAGCAGCACCCGCAGCACCAGCAGCACCAGCAGCAGCAGCACCCGCAGCAGCAGCAACAGCAGCAGCAACAGCAGCAGCAACAGCAGCAGCAGCAGCAGCAGCAGCAGCAGCAGCAGCACAAATCCTATGATATGGGGCAGGTGTTAGGAAATGGCTCTTTTGGAGTTGTTACCGAGGCGCGCTGTTTAGAGACTGGGGAAATCGTAGCTATTAAAAAAGTGCTACAAGTAAGAATAAATAAATAAATAAATAAATAAATAAATTAATTAATTAATTAGCTGGTTGATAATAGTGAATAATTAATTAAATAAATGGATAAATGGGGGAGAAAATGAATTAGCGAATTAATGGATATATGAAGGAATAAACAAATCATACATAAAAATAAAAAATAGGTAAATAAATAAATATAATATAGTTAGTATAATGTGTTTAGTTTAATTAATTTAATTCAACCATTTTAATTTGATTAATTTAATTTAATGCTTTTTAGTTTAATTTAATTTAATTGTAATTTTAATTTAAGTATTTTAATTTAATTAGTTTAATGCAATTAACTCCAGGGTATAAGAATAGGGAGTAGTGGAGGGGTTGCCGCCCCCTTATACAAAAAACAGAAAAGGAACCAGAATAAATATATTAAACGAACTACAAATAAACAAATAAATAAATAAATAGATAAATAAATAAATAATTATTTGTTTATTTAGTTACTTAATTATTTAATTACTTGTTTTATTAGGACCCGCTTTATAATAACAGGGAATTGGACATAGTGAAGGAGCTGCCTCACTGTTAGATAGATGCATTAAATTTAACTAATTAATTAATTAATCAATTAATTAATTAGTTAATTAATTAACTAATTAATTAATTAATTAGTTAATTAATTATTTAATTATTTATTTATTTATTAGGACCCGCGTTATAAGAACAGGGAGCTGGATATAATGAAGGAATTGTCGCACCCTAACATAGTGAAGCTATTGGATTATTTTTACACAGAGGCTGAGAAGCGTCCATCTGCTGCAGCAGCAACTTCGTCAGCAGCAGCAGCAGCAGCAGCAGCAGCAGCAGCAACAGCAGCAAGCTCCTCTTCTCGTTTCCTGAATGTAGTTATGGAGTTTGTTCCGGAGACGGTGTACCGGGTGATGAAGTCCTTTTTGCGCAGCAGCAGCAGCAGCAGCAGCAGCAGCAGCAGCAGCAGCAGCGCCTTGCCCTTCATTCTTGTCAAACTCTATACTTATCAGATCTGTAGGGCCTTAGGCTATTTGCATGCACTGGGAATTTGCCACAGAGATGTAAAGCCCCAAAATTTGCTAGTAGACCATAATACCCATACCCTGAAACTGTGCGACTTTGGATCGGCTAAGAGGCTCATTCCCGGTGAGAAAACGAGGGTTTAGGGTTTAGGGTTTAGGGTTTAGGGTTTAGGGTTTAGGGTTTGCGGGGGCGGGGGAGGGGGGAGG
>HG710409.1:0-13084 GCA_000499725.1 Eimeria brunetti
ATGCGACAGATGAGGCGCGCGACAGACGGTGTAGGGTGAGAGCTTTGAGTGCGTCTGGTGGGGTAGGAGTGCGCCTGAGCAGATCTGGCGCATGCAGAATAGACGGCATTGTGTTAATGTGAGTGACGTTTGCGAGTCGACTTGCTTTCGGAGCTTAAACAGTCTTTCCACGTAGAGTTTGCAGGATTGCAGCAGGCTCGCTCACGCGTTTCTACGGATAAAATCAAATCAGCAGGTGCTTTGGATGCATTGCTGTAGAACGTGGCTTGCAGCGCGGTTGTGTTTTGTCTCAGTTCGTTGCAATATTTGCCTCTTCATTTTTGAACGAGGTGTGAGAGTTGTGTTGCTGCGCTGCTTTCTTATCAACACTGCGCCTGCGTTTGGTTTGAGAAGCGCCCTAGCCGAGTTAGGCGGCCGATGCATGTCCGGCCAACACGTTTCGTACTAGCACGAATGGCGTCTGTCGAAAAAATCGCGTGACCGCGGCCTTCCCCACCTGTGTGACTATTGTGTAACTCACAAGATATCGAGTACTGAAAGAATCAAGTACTGAAAGTAGGTACTTACTTGTCGACGCATTATTCGTCTGCTGGCATTGCGATATGGCGCTGGTTTCTGCAGAACGTATGACACCCACGGGGAAGCTCATCTGCTCGGTGGGTTGATGAGCTTGGTTACGTTTGAGGGTGTCAGATGGCAGACATGCATGTGTATATGCATGAGCGCATTTGTGTTGATTTGTTGTTTGGGGAGACGTTCCCGTCAGTCTTCCCCGAACTGCGCTTATTTTCGCGGATAGGGTCTTCAGGGCAGCGGTACGCCTTTGTCATATGAGGTTGGATACTGCAAAGGATTTCAGTGCATCAGTGGGGTGGTGATGGTAGTTGGCCTACGGATGGCAAGTGTAGACGGGTGCCCACGGCTCGGACAACCCGCTTCGTGTAAATGCTAATGACAACTGCACGGGAAAACGCAGAACCTGTAACAAATTATATGGTTGTTGCGTAGCCCAGAGAAAAGCGCAAGCCTTAACGCAGGGAGGTACGTCTGTTTTGGTGAGATTAGGCAACTGGGTAGTGGTAGGAATAGGCGGCGATTCTGAACGTGCGAGGTGTGCTGGCTGGGGCTAGGTATCTTATGACAAAGTGTTGATACTTCTGTTTTGGTGAAATTAGGCAACTGGGTAGTGGTAGGAATAGGTGACGATTCTGAACGTGCGAGGTGTACTGGTTGGGGCTAGGTATCTTATGACAAAGTGTTGATAACACGCCAACATAGTATTGGGATGAGACAAAAAGTACGTCATCCGTCTGCATGCATGTGACATTCCAAGCACGTCTTGAACGATTGCGACCCCCGCTAGTCTTCGAACAAGGAGTGCTTCAAGAATGACGTCCCATACAGGCAGCGCCATCGCTTTGCAGCTGGTATTACATCTGTAGGCGGTCCAGGTTCTTTTGTAGACACGAGCTACGTCTGTCGGTATGTGTCTATGCTTTGTACGATGGGTACATGGTGGTGGTGCAAGTGTGGGCATTGCGGGGCTTTGCAGTTTGTTCATGTTTGTCTACTGGCGCTGCACTGGAACTACGATATTGCGCTGGCGCCTCCAGCAAGTATGCACTTAGAAGCAAAGTCACCTGCTCAGTGGGTTTGTGAGATTGTTTAGGTTTGAGGCCGCCTGATGTCATGCGTGCATGTGTATATCCTGTGAGATTCTGTTATTTTGGTTGATGTCTACCTGGGTAAGGCATCTTGACGGTGCGGTAAGCGACACCTGTACGAAGGCGGACAGTACGGGCGATTTCGGTTAATCCATTAGGGAGTGGTGATATTTGGTCTGCTGATGGCAAGTCTAGGAAAGGGCACGCCGGTGCCCACGCATCAAATTATGTACGTAACTATGCCACATGCAAAATAGAATGTGGAACCTGTTGCTCACTGTAATGATATTGGAGGCGTAGCGGTCGTGCATGCATGAGCTGTACGGGTTTGTGCAGTTTTTCCGCGTGCGCGTACCGGCGCGGTGTTGCGAAGCGTTCACTGGCATTGTGTGCCCACCTGCTTGAGTGCTGCGACGCAGCCTCCCCTGAGGTAACTATTGATCGACGGAATGTACAGGGCGTGTTGGCGTAGACGCATGATCATCTGGGCGTTGTCATATTTCCAACTGTGGCTTTCTAGGTTGTACAAAGCCAGGCAGACCCTTATATATGCACGCATGCATATTCATCTACGGCACAAAAGGGGTCCGGGCACGCTTAATCATGGTTATCGTTTCTGTTGGCGGGGGCAGGGTGTCTCAGTGCTGCAATCAGCGTCTGCGGGACAGTGCCTGACACTCCCAACTATAACAGTGAATTAATGGCGCAGTACAAGTGCAACGCACTGCGTGGTAGGAGCAAACGGCGACAGCACGGCGATTTGTATCGCCGCGTCGTCGGTGTTTTGTCAGACGTTTTTTAGTACTGGCAGCTGACTCGGGTATGCATGATTGTAGTTATTTTGCAAGGAACAACAGTAGCAAGGGCCGTGCTGTTGCCCGAAGCGCGTCCAACATAAAAAGTACTGAATGCACTTGGAGTGAACAAAGCAGAACCAAAAGCGTATTGTGTGGCTATTACGTAACGCAGAAGAAAACACTTTGCGTGGTACAGGGAGGAACATCTGACCTGGCGCTTTAGTTTGGCTTTTCTGCGTTAGGAGTATGTACACGTTATGAATATACGAGTAGTGTTTGTTCGGGATAGGTATCTTAGGGCAAACTGTTGGTAACATTCCAGTACAGCATTGGGAGGGAAACGAAAACTAAGTTATCCGCCTGCACGCACGTGAAATTTCAGCATATGTTGAACATTCCTGACGGCATTTGGACTTGTAACAAGGAGTGACTTGAAAAGGACTTCTTATGCAGCCTGCCGAATCGCTCTTCACTGTTGATATTATGCTTGGTTTTGATTCGCTGTCCTTGGTAGACGTCAGGTGCGTATGCGGATGGGAGTATATGTTGTATATGGCGGATATAAGTAAGGAACCTGCATGTATGAGCTTTGTGGATTTGTGCACTTTGTCCTCGTTCGGCTGTTGGCTTGTCGTAGCGGAATCTCGTTCGATTTGCGATATCGCGCGGGCTTGTTCAGGAGGTATGCACTCAGAAGGAACATCATCTACTTGGAAAGGCTACGAACTGGTCCACATTCGAGCTTGTCTGATGCCAGGCATGTGCATATGCACGCATGCATATTTGCGGATTTGCACTATAAAAGGTGACATTTCGTTTAACTTTAGCTGGGCCTCTCTTTGGTGTTTATATGTGGATAAGGTCTTCGACGGCGCGGTACACGTTCGCCAGACGAGGTTGGATACTGCAAATGTTTTCAGTGAATCGATGAAGCAGTGACAGCAGCTGGTCTGTGGATGAGAGGTGTAGGCCGGTACTGATGGCACTAGCAACACGATTCGTGTTGACACTGATGGCAACTGCACGGAATAGCGCGGAACCTGTAACACATTGTGCGGCTATTGCTTAGCGGAAAGGAACGCGCAAGTCGCAGTGCAAGCAGGTTCTTTTGTCTTTGTGACATTAGGTAGCCGTTTTGTGGTGGGAGTAGGTGCAGATTCTGAACGTGCGCGTTGTATAGGTTCGGGCTGGGTACCTCATGGCAAAGTGCTGATAACATAGTTTGATAACACTATAACACTGTTTGTTGGATAATACACAGCATTAAGACCAACAAGAAGTAAGTCATCCGTCGGCATCCATGTGACGTTCCGAGCACGTCTTGAGCAATTCCGATCTCCGTTAGTCTTTGAACAAGGAACCATTCGAGAATGGCGCCCCATGCAGCCAGCTGAGTCGTTTTGCAACTGGTATTACGTTTATACTTGGTTTGGATTCTTTGCTTGAAATAAGCTACGTTTGTCGATATGAGTATATGCAGTATGTGATGGATACGTAGCGGTGCCGTATGCATCAACATTGTGCGGTTTGTGCAGTTTGTTTGTGCCCATCTACAGACGCAATGTGGCAAAGCCTGCACAGGCACTTGGATCTCGAGCTGGATTGTCCAGGCAGTAGGCACTTAAAACCAAAGTCATCTGCTTAGAGAGCGGTTATCAGTTTGCTTACGGTCGAGGCTGTCAGATGGCATGCATGCATGTCTTTAATCAAGCATGCCCATTTGTGGGGTTGTAGTGTGGGGCGAAGTGGGGGGTTGTTTTGCTTTAGCTTCGCTGTTTGTTGATGTCAACGTGGGTAGGACCTATTGGTTGTGTGGTACGTATTACCCAGCCGATAGTACGGTGAGGGATTGGTGGTAGTTGGTTTGCGGAAGAACGGTATAGGGTGGGTGAGCCGATGCCCACGGCTCAAATTGTGTAAATATCAATCTCACTCGCAAAACAAAAGGTGGAGCATGCAGGCCATTGCTTGGCTGTTGGGTAGCACAAATGATGGTGAAACCTGTGTGAGAGGTGAGTGTTTCTGGGTTAGCAGGATTAGCTGTGGCGTTTTGTGTTCGTAGTCGAGGGGAGCAGTGAATCTGTTCCATATTTTCGAATGCGTTAGGAATATCATTGAACTGTTGATAACGCTCCAACATACTAGGCAAAGGCAAGCGGAAACCGGGCTTTGTGCCTGCTTTTCGCGTGGGTCACTTCCTGTACTTCATGAGAGTGTTCGACCATCATTTGTCATACAACAAGGAGATATTTGACAAAGCCGTGCCGTGTTGCTAAGTGCCTTGTTCTGCATTCGGTGCTAGACATAGGGTTGCCTTGCTTGCCCCGACTGAAATCCGCCCCGCCTGCTAACTTGTGTGTACGGAATCGTTGGCCTAGAGCTAGATAAACTGCGTCTGTGAGCGCGGAGACGCTATGCAGTTTTTGTGCGCGCTTTTGCTTTAGCGGTGTGACGGACGTTTCTGTGAGGCGGCAACCGCTCGCTGGGTCGTCGAGGCTGGTGGGCGTAGACACAGAAGCACTCTGACGCTTCAGGTTGTATGGAACCAGGCACTGATGTATATATGCACGCATGCATATTCGTGAATTTGGAATGTCAGAAGGCGCTGGAGCCCCCTTAGCCATGCGCATCTTCGCTGTCGACCGGGTTGGGATGTGTCAGTGCCGCAGTCTGCACTTGAGAGACATTTTCTGACACTCCCTACTATGTCAACGAATTGATGGTGCAGTACAGTGCAGCGCAGTGCGTGGTAGGAGCTAACGGCGACAACATGATGCTTTGTGTCTGACGTGTGCTAGTATTGGCAGTTGTCTCGCTAACTGTACAGCATAGTAGTTATTGTGCGAGAAACCAGGATTACAAAGAGCGAGCTGTTGTCGGTAGCGCGGCCAACATGAGTCGTGAAAATAGTCAAGACACTTGGACTAAAGAGCGCAGACCCCATAGCTTTTTGTGTGCTTACCGTGTAGCGCAGAAGAAGGCCAACTGCGAAGTACAGCTTGCGTCTGTCTTTAGCGGTTAGTTAGATGTTTTTGTATTTTTTTGTAGGGGTTGGGAGATAAGAAGGTGCGTGTTGTATTCTCTCGGCGTGGGTACGCTAGGGCAACGCGTGGATAACTCTCGGCGATATCACTAAGAGGTAGGCGCAAGCTTGGCTATCGGTCTGCACGTACGTAAGTTTTCAATTATGCCTTGAACGTTGGCGTTCTCGGTTCGTCTTCGAACGAGCAGGGATTCGACAGGGAGGCCACGTGCAGCCACATGGATCGACGTGCGGTGTCAAGTCTAGACGTTGGTTTCCGTTCTCTGGTTGAAATCAGCTGCCTCTGCGGATATGAATTTGCGCAGCATTTGAGGGTAAGTAGCGAAGCTGCATGGATGAACATCGTGTGTTTGTGCGGCTACTCGTCGTCCTTCTACTGTCGTGATGCAGCGGAGTCTGGTTACCGTTGCGATATCTCGCGGGCTTTTCCAGAAAGTAAGCCTTCAAGAGCAAATCCACCTGCTGAACGCGTTTGTGAGTTTGTGTGTTTACGTTGGAGCCTGTTTGGTGGTGGCGGACATGCATGTGTATATGCATGCGTGCATATTTGACGGCTTGCGGAGTTGGAAGAAGTGGGAGTTTGTTCTGCTTGAGCTGTGTTTTTCTTTGATGTCTGCGTTGGTCAGGCTATTTGGCAGTGTGATGTGTGTCTGCGGTGCAAAGCTCGGAACGGCAACCAAATGCAATGGATGCGTGAGAAGGTAACGATAGTTTGCGGATAGCGACTGTAACGAGTAACAGGCCGGTGACGGTGACGACGCTGCAGCTAAAACACTTTGTGTAAACTGTCATGCCTCCCGCAAAGAGATGATGGAACCTGTAAGCCATTGTATAGCTGTTGGGTAGCACGAACGATGGTGAAAACCGTAGGGAAGGCGGGGTTTTCTGGTCGAACGAGAGTGGCTAAGATCTTGTGCAGCCGGAGTTGAGGCAAATAATGATCGTTGGGCTCGAGACAAGGGGAGCATCGACAAAGACAGTCCATGGAGCTAGTTGCGTGGGTCTGGAGTCAATGATATGCTTCGCGTCGGTTCATTTGCGCTGGTTGAAGTCAACGCCATGGGCGGATTTGAGTGCACGACGTATGTGACGCGGATATTGCGAACTTGCATGTGTGCGCATCATGCGGCTATGTGCTTTGTGTGCGCTCGTCTTTGGGCGGGGTGCGGAGAAGCGTTTTGGGCGTCGCGATGCCGCGTTGTGCTGAAAAGGCAGTATGTACTACGAAGCTAAGGCATTGGCCGCTACGTTTATGGGCGATGTTGCGCTTGTTGTGTACAGCTGCAGTGCATGTAGGAGTGGGAGCTTTTTTCGCTGTAGCTGTTCTCTACTTTAGACCTATCTGTACGTGCCTGCGTGCACATGCGTACTACAATGACAGTCGTAGTCATAGTATGGGAAGTATCTGGAGCTCGTTTGGATTAGTTCGCGTAGGTTCTTGTGATCTACCGGAGACGGTTGTTTAGACGATTAAAAAAGCGTAAAGGGGATAACGTCTGGCATTTCAATTGCATGCTTGGTAGCATCGGGGGGCACGTCCACGACGTATGACAGTATTTCTGTTTGGGAAGGGAAAGGGAGAGGGCGAACCGCGGCCGTCGGCTCGGCCAGGGCGAGCTGTGTATATGCTGATGGAGCTTGAGTGGAATGCAAAGGAACCTGTTGCCCACTGTGCAGCTGTTTCTTCATACAAAGGAAAGTGGAGGCCGTAGTGCCAGCGTATGTTTTTGGTTTGGCGAAATTCGATAAGCTGTCTTGCGGTAGGAGCAGGTGCAACGTATGCACATGCTACTTTCCAATTCGTTCATGTCGAGTGTCTCACGGTGAGGCTTCTGTAGCAGACGAACATAATCTTAAGAGGCAAACGAAGAGTACGTTTCCACCCACGTTGTATTCCTAGCACATGTTGAGCACTCACGATCCCGGTCTGTCTTTAAACAAGAAGCGCTTCGAGAAGGACGGCCCATACAGTCAGTTACATGTTTTTACAGGTCGTGTCTGGTTTGTATTGGGTCGCGTTCCCTGGTTGAAGACAGTTGCATCCTTCGGCAGGCGTGCGCGCAGTATTTGGCGGGTATGTAGGAGCACATGTGTGAGCACTGCAGAGGTGTGCATTTTGTCCGCGTCGGTCTACTGGTGCAGTGCGGAAGAGCCTTCGCTGGCTTTGCGATATGGCGATGGGGTCTACAGAACGTATGTACCTAGGGAGAAGCTCCTCTGCTTGGGGGGATGATGAGTTTGGTTAGGTGTGAGGGTGTCAGATGGCAGGCATGCTTCTGTATATGGGGGTATGCATTTGTGTGGATTTGTAGTTTGCTGAGAAGTGGCCGTCCGTTTTTCTTGAACTACGCTCTTCCTTGGTATCTTTGCGGATAGGGTCTTTAGGGATCTGGTAAGTGTCTGCAATTCGAAGATGGATATTGTAAAGGGTTTCAGTGGATAGTGAGGTAGTGATAGTAGTTGGTGTGTGCATGGTGAATACAGGTGGTTGCCGACAGCTCGGGCACCTCGCTTCGCGTAAATGCTAATGGAACTTGCACGCAAGAACGGGGAATTTGCAACACATTGTGTAGTTATTGTGTAGTGCAAACAAGGCGCATGCTGTAGTGCTTGCAGGTACTTCTGGTTTGGTGAGGTTGTTGAACATGCGGGTTGTATTGGTTGAGACTGGGTATCGTATGGCAAAGTGTTGGCATTACTAAAACATAGTACTGAAGAGAAACAAAACGTACGTCATCCATCTGCATAAGTGTGAGGTTCCAAACACGTCGTTAACGATCCCAACCCTCGTTAGTCTCTGAACAGGGAGCGATTCGAGAATGCAACCTATGCAGAGAGCTGAATCGTTCTGCAGTTGGTATTACTCCTGTTCTGAGTCCACGTTTTTCGGTGGAAATGAGCTACTTCTGTCGAAGGGAATATGCGCAGAATTTGATCGGTAAGCGGCTGTGGTGCAAGTGTGAGCATTGTGGGGCTTTGCAGTTTTGTTCATGTTTGTCAACTGGCGCAGTGTGGTGAAGCCTGCGCTGGCACTTGGATATTGCGTTGGCATCTCCAGGACGTATGCACATAGAAGCAAAATCACTTGCTCAATGCGTTTATGACTTTGTTTACGTTAGAGGCTGTTTAGTGGCAGGCATGCATGTGCGTATGCGTGCGTGCACATTTCAGTATTTTTCGTGTGGGGAGAAGTTGGAGTTTGTTTTGCTTGGCCTGTACTCTCCCTTGGTGCCTACTCTTATCGGGTTACTTGGCGGTGCGGTATGCGTCTCCGAGGCAGAGCTCGGAACTACTAAAAGCACTTGCAGCGAATGGGTCAGGGGGTGATGGCGGTGCTTCTGCGAATTACGGGTGTAACAAAGAACAGGCCGGCGACTCCGCCGCAGCTAACACAATTTGTGTAAATAGTCATGCGGCTCGCAAACAGAACGTGGACCATACGGCTGGTGAAACTGTAGGGTAGGCGGGTGTTTCTGCTTTGACGAGAGATTGTAAGCTCTTTTGCAGTCTGAGTAGAGGGAAATGATAAATCGGTCACACATTTTGGAATGCATTCGGCATTGCACGCCAGCGTTTTGATAGGAATCCCGCAAGGTAAGCAGAGGCTAATGGAGAACCGGGTATCAGTCTGCTCTTGGCTCGTGACGTTTTCCGCACGTCTTGAACACGTTCGATTGGTATACACCTTGGATTGCCTTTTTTCTGCCCACAATATGATATTCAACAAACACGCTCCATGCAGCCAGCTGCGTGGCTCTGGAGACGGTGGTAAGCTTAGTGTTGATTCGCTTGCCCTGGTTGAAGCCAACGCCATGGGCCGATTTGAGTGCACGACGTATGTGACGCGGATCTTGCGGACGTGCATGTGTGAGCATCGTGCGGCTATGCACTTTGTGTGCGCTCGTCTTTGGACGGGGTGTGGAGAAGCGCTTTTCTCCGTCGGGATGCCGCACTATGTTGAGCAGCAAGTATGTGCTAGGAAGCCGAGCCATTAGGCGCCACGTTTATCGGGAGTGTTTGTCTTGTTCTAAACAGCTGTAGTGCAGGTAGAAGTGAGAGTTGTTTGTGCTGTAGTTGTGCTCTACTTTGGCGTGTCTGCGTGCACATCCGCAATGCAGTGACAGTCATAGTCACAGTATGAGACGTACCTGGAGCTCGTTTTGCTTAGTTCGCGTAGCTCCTTGTAATCTGCTGGAAAGGATTGTTTGGACAATGCAAAATGCGTAAACGGGACAGCGTCCGAGATTTGAGATACATGTTGGGTAGTATGGGATAGTGTCGGCGGGCAGCCCAATGGCGTATGATGATAGTATAATGTTTTGGGAAGGCGAGGCGCAGCCGTCGGCTGGGCCAGGGCGAGCTGTGTTAATACTGATGGCCCTTGAGTGGAATGCAAAGGAACCTCTTGGCCACTGTGCAGCTGTCTGTTTATAAAAGGAAGAGTGGAAGCCTTAGTGCCGGCGGATGTTTTTGGTTTGGTGAAATTAGATAGGCTGTCTTCCGGTAGGAGCAGGTGTGACGAATGCACGCGCTACTTTTCAATTCGTTCATGCCGAGTGTCTCACGGTGAGCTTCGGTAGCAGACGAACATATTCTTTAGAGGCAAAGGAAGAGTATGCCTTTAAACAGGATGTAAGTGCGAGTGTGTCTGTATTCTGATCCCATGTTGAGCACTCACCATTCCGGCTTGTCTTTGAACAAGAAGCGCCTCGAGAAGGGCGGCCCATACAGTCAGTTACACGTTTCTGCAGGTCGTGCAGGGTTTGCATTTGGTTGCGTTCCCTGGTTGAAGACAGCTGCGTTTTTCGACAGGCGTACGTGCAGTATTTGGCGGGCACGTAGGAGCACAGGTGTGAGCATTGCAGAGGTGTGCATTTTGTCAGCGTTGGTCTATTGGCGCAGTGTGGCAGAGCCGTCGCTGGCATTGCAGCGTGGCGCCGGCTTGTCCAGGCAGGTACCTATATTGTGGGTCATATGCTCGTTGGGATGGTGACGTTTTTGGTTAGGTGTGAAGGTGTCAGATGGCCGGCATGCATGAGTGCAGGCATGCATTGGTCCACGTGTGTGAATTTGTGGTTCAAGGAGAAGTGGGCGTTGGTTTTTCTTGAACTGACCTTTTCTCTGGAATCTATGTGGATAGAGTCTTTGGGATGGCGCACGTGTTTGCGATTAGAGGGTGGATGCTACAAAGGATTTCAGTGAATCGTTTAGGTAGCAATGATAGTTCGTTCCTGGATGGCGTGTATAGGCGGGTGACGACTGACAGCTCGGGCAACTCGCTTTGTGTAAATGCTAATGGCAGTTGCAGGGGAAAACGCAGAACCTGTAACAAGTTATGTGGTTATTGTTTAGTGCAGAGAAACGGGCAAGCCGTATCGCAGGGAGGTACTTCTGTTCTGGTGAGATTAGGCAACTGGGTAGTGGTAGGAGTAGGTGGCGATTCTGAACGTGCGAAGGGTACTGGTTAGGGCTAGGTGCCTTATGACAAAGTGTTGATAACACGCCAACATAGTACTGGAGTGAAACAAAAAGTTCGTCATCCGTCTGCATGCATGTGACGTTCCAAGCACGTCTTGAACGATTGCGACCCCCGTTAGTCTTTGAACAAGGAGTGCTTCAAAAATGGCATCCCATGCAGGCAGCCCAACTGCTTTGCAGGTGGCATTACATCTGTAGTCGGTCCAGGTTCTTTTGTAGAAATGAGCAGCGTCTGTCGATATGTGTCTATGCAATGTGCGGTGGATACGTGGCGGTGGTGCAAGTGTGGGCATTGTGGGGCTTTGCAGTTTGTTCATGTTTGTCTACTGGCGCTGTGTGGCGGAACCTGCACTGGAACTACGATATTGCGCTGGCCCTTCCAGATCGTATGCAGTAGAAAGCTAAGTCACCTCCTCAGTGGGTTTGTGAGATTGTTTAGGTTTGAGGCCGCCTGATGTCATGCGTGCATGTGTATATCCATGTGTGCATATTTCCTGGTTTTCAGTGTGAGGAATGCGAGATTTTAGTTTTTTCCCCTGTGGATTTGCTTGATGTCTACGTGGGTAAGGTCTCATGACGGTGCGGTACGCGCGACATGTACGAAGGCCGACAATACGCGCGATTTCAGTTAATCCATGAGGGAGTGGTGATATTTCGTCAGCTGATGGCAGGCATAGGAAAGGGCACGCCGTTACCCACGCATCAAATCATGTACGTAACCATGCCACATGGAAAATAGAATGTGGAACCTGTAGCCCAGTGTAAAGCTATTGGATGAGTAGCTGTCCCGCATGCATGAGCTGTACGGGGTTGTGCAGTTTCTCCGCGTGCGTGTATCGGCGCGATGTGGCGAAGCGTTCACTGGCATTGTGAGCGCACCTGGTTGAGCGATGCGACGCAGCCTCCCCTGCGGTAACTATTGATCGGCGGATTCTACAGGACCTGTTGGCGAAGACGCAGAAGCACTTGGGCGTTGTCGTACTTACGACTGCGGCACTTCAGCTTGTACGAAACTAGGCATAGTCTTATATATGCACGCATGCATATTAATTAATCTACAGCGCAAGCAGGGGTCCTATCACGTTTTACCATGCGTATCCTTGCTATCGGCGGGGCTTGGATGTCTCAGTGCTGCAGTCAGCGCTTGCGAGAGAGTGTCTCACACTCCCAACTGTGACAATGAGGTGATGGCGCAGTGCACGTCCAGCGCATTGTGTAGTAGGAGCAAAATGCGACAGCATGCTGATTCGTGTCACCGCGTTGTCGGTGTTTTGCCAGACGTTTGTTAGTACTGGCAGCTGGCTCGGGTATGCATGATTGTAGTTGTTATGTGGGAAACCAGAGTAGCACGGGCCGTGGTGTTGGGTGGAGCGCGGCCAGCATAAAAGGTACTGAAGGCACTTGGACTGAAGAAAGCGGAACAGAAAGCGTGTTGTGTTTGTGTTGCTTAGCGCAGAAGAAAATACTTTGCGTGATGCAGGCAGGAACATCTGACTTGGTGCTTTAATTTGGCTGGTTTGCGTTAGGAATATGTGCAAGTTATGGATGCACGAGTAGTATATGTTCGGGATTGCTATCTTAGGCCAAAATGTTGGTAACATTCCAGTACAGCATTGGGAGGAAAACGAGAACTAAGTTATCCGTCTGCGCTTACGTGATATTTCACGCATATGTTGAACATTCCTGACTGCATTGGGACTTGTAACAAAGAGTGACTTGAAAAGGACGTCTTATGCAGGCAGCTGAATCGCTCTTTGCTGTTGATATTATGCTTGGTTTTGGTTCACAGTCCTTGGTAGACGTCAGGTGCATATGCGGATGGGAGTACACGCAGTATATGGCGGATATAAGTAGGGGAACTGCATGTGTGAGCTTTGTGGGTTTGTGCAGTTTGTCTTCGTCCGTCGGTTGGCGTGTCGTAGCGGAATCTCGCTCGATTTGCGATACCGTGCGGGCTTGTCCAGCAAGTATGCACTCAGAAAGAACATCATCTACGTTGAAGGGCTACGAACTGGTTCGTATTCGAGCTTGCCTGATGCCAGGCACGTGCATATGCGCGCGCGCATATTTGCGGATTTGCAGTTTAAGGGGTGAGATATTTC
>HG710412.1:25454-54924 GCA_000499725.1 Eimeria brunetti
GCTGCTGCTGGGGCCGCTGCTGCTGCTTGGGTCGCTGCTGCTGATTGGATCGCAGCTGCTGCTGCAGTTGCTGCTGCCTGGGTCGTCACAGGTGCTACTTGGGTCGTTGCTGCTGCTGCTGTTGCTGCTGCTTGGGTCGTCGCTGGTGCTGGTTGGGTCGCTGCTGCTGCTGCTGCTGCTGCTGCTGTTGCTGTTGCTGCTGCTGTTGAAGCTGCGCTTTAGGCGGTCCCAGCTGGAGCACTGCAGACAGGGGCACCTGCACTTGCTGCGGCTGCTGCTGCTGTCGTTTGAGTTGCTGCTGTCGGAGCCGCTGCTGTCGTCTGCTGCTGCAGTGTGGTTGCTGCCACGGGTCCCCTGCTCACGCTCGAGGGCGGTGTCTATACAGCTGAAGCGCCGCAGCAGCACAAGCTCCATGAAGGGGTAGGCAGCAGCATAGGGACGGGGGAGGGTGCAGCAGGCAGGCAGCAGCAGCAGCAGCAGGAAGGCGAAGAAGCTGCTGCAGGGGTATCCGCAGCTGAGGAAGAGTAAGAAAGGCGCAGGAAAGGCAATGTAAGGAGTGGGCCAGTCCATTGGCAGCAGCATGCATGCAGCAGCAGCAGCAAGCAGGCTGGTCAGGAAGGGCAGCAGGGCTATCACTATGAGGAGACCCGATAAGCCCTGGGAGTCCATAGACAAGCGCAGCCGGTGGTCTTTTGTCTTGTCGAGTAAAACGCGAATAATGTAACAAACGAAGACCAATGGACCAAAAATAAAATCCAATAGTCGTACATAAACGTCTACCAGCAGCAGCAGCCACTGCAGCCACATAGGAAACAGCTGCCCATACCCCGTAGTTCGCAAAGGCCTAACTATCACCCTCCCACGGGGGACTCTTGCTGCTGGTGTTACTGCTGCTGCTGGTGCTGCTGCTGGTGCTGCTGCTGCTGCTGGTGCTTCGGCTGGTATTTCTGGTGGTTCTTCTTCTGCTGCTTCGGCTGGTGTTTCTGGTGATCCTTCTTCTGCTGTTTCGGCTGCTGCTTCTGGTGATTCTTCTGCTGCTGCTTCGGCTGCTGCTTCTGGTGATTCTTCTGCTGCTGCTTCGGCTGCTGCTTCTGGTGATTCTCCTTCTTCTTCTTCTTCTGTTGCTGCTGCTGCTGCTGCTGCTGCTTGTCTTTCTGCCCTCGTTGCTGCTCTTGCTGCCCTCGCCTCTCCAGACAGCCTTTCTATGTGTTGCGCTCGGGGGGGCCTGTGCTTAGGGAAGGCGCATGCACTTGTGCAGATCCAGCGGCTGGAGCGGCAGGCCTCAACAGCAGCAGCTAAGTACGGGGTTACTAGGCCTACGGTTCCGAAGAAGAGAGCGAGCAGCAGCGCAGCAAAACTCTTAGAGAGGGGGGCCCCCAAGATGAGGCAGAAGAGGGCCCCCATAACAACCCAAACAAACGTAATCCGAGAAATGAACCACCCGCTCACACGGAAGCCCCCCAGGCAGTCAGCTGGCACCTGTAAGCCCGCAACCCTCATTGTAACGGGGACCCCGTTCCTAGGGACCCTGAAAACACTGTTCCTTAGGCACCAGATTGCCACGAGGGCCTTAAGGATGCACCCAATGACCCCCGTTATAAGCGAGAAGTGAACCATGTAAGTGAAGTCCAGTCCACGCAACGCCGCATCGTCTGCTGCCTCGTCGGAAATGTCAGGGAACCACGGCGGCCGCCCCCGGAGCCACAACCCCAGGTGTACGACCCCCACGAGCATGTCCATGCCCGCCATGGCCAGGTGCTCGACCAGTGGAGAGGCCGTCACGCACCGGTTCCAGGACCACCTGAGGCCGCCCACCCCCCGCAGCTGCAGGTTGTTGCTTATGAGCTCTGCACGGCCAGTGGGCGCCTTGGGCCAGGCGGTTTGAGCGACCTCCTCGCCCATTAGAGGGGCGCGGATGGTCCGACCCGGCATGTTCCCGTTCCAGAAAAGTTGAACGGAGAGGCTGCGGTGAAGGACGCTGCCGCCGGTAGCCAGGCTCTCGGCGGCAGCTATTCAAGCTGGTGGCAAGGTTAAAACTTCAGAAATGGATTAGTCATCCAGAAAACAAAACAAGAAAAAGAGAAAAATGAGCAGCAAACGGCGCTAGGGGGTGGCAGTGCCGAGTGGGAAAGCAGTGCAGACTCTGCACGGTGGGTTTCGCTGTGGTGTTTGTCCAGTGGACTTTGATTCCATATTATCTTCCCTCCTTGATTATTGATTCACAAACGCCTACAATAAATAGTACATTTAAATGAATCAAACGCTCAAATCGGATCCCCCTAGACAGACCTTCCTTCGCCGTCCTGGCTGCTCGCGTTAACTTCGGCTCAGCACACCCGAAAATCCAAAGGCTAATTGGGGTCCTTTGGGAAGGTAAACTGCACAAGTTGTAATAATTGACAAGACAAAACTATGAACTGCAATTACACAGAAACAAATCCGAAAAATTCGTCCCATTGTGATGCAAGGAAGCCGCAAGTCTTGCAGGCCGATCTGGCCTGGCGGGCGCGGGCGGTGGCGGCATGCTTAAGCCGGAACCTCAACGGCTGCTTTTTGTACTTTGTTGCTGCAGTTGCTTACCGTCTAGAAGCAAAAATAAGCCATTTTTTTGCCAATTAATTGCTTCATGCCGATTATTTTCATGTGTGATAAGGCATATTCAAGCTTCAAACCGTGCAAGTGACTTACAATGCAGCATTAACCTTCTTGACCACCGTTGGGCATGCACACACCCGCCATTAAATGAAAGCTTAGAGAAACCTTGCTTTTGCTTCTTAGAAAGGAAAAAAAGGAAAGGAAAGAAACGAAATAGACCTTGAAGGCCTCTCCCGCCACAGGGGCTGTCTGTGCTTATGAGCATAAGCACAGTTAGCCATGGGTCAGTAATGATCGTGTGCGTGTAGGGTGCGGAATCGGCTTCGCCGTAGATCCAAATCAAGGGTTCGACAGTATTCCAAATATGCAAATTCGGCTATAATAATATAAAATATGCTGTCTAAACAGGAGCCTGCGCCTCCCTGTCAAGGAAAGCAGTCAATACTTCCTGTTCTTTCTTCTGAAGCCCGTCGATAGATGCTGCACAGGAGCAGTCAAATATTCCGTTAGCAATTATTATCTACTTTTTATTTAAAGGTGCAGTGCACTGCGCAACAGACAAAGGTGTTACTTGTTCATATTGAGTCGGCTGCGGCGCCAGTTCATGGGGTGAACTGGGTCTGTAGTAGCAGTGATATTCAGAAAACGGCAAAAGACAGAAATAATATTCAGGAAAACAGCAACAAAAAAGTCAGGGCAGCGCTTCAGAAGCTCGTAAGAAGTGCTGAGCTACGTTGCATGCTGCTGTGCCTTGAGACGTATGACTTCGCCTTCTGCCTTCTTTACAAATTCAACTTTTTGCCGACTCCTACTAACGCTTCCGCCCTGCTGCGGCTATTCTCTATGCTCTAGGATTTTATATCAGCTCGTGGACTCCAAAGGAGCTGCCTTGCTGCAGATAAATAATGTTAGTTGCTAGGAAATCCTGTATTGAATGCCCTGTATGATGGTCACTCTATCGGGTAAAATTGTTAGGTATTTGCGATAAAACTCAAGAAATAAAATGATGATTGAAAATTGGAAGGGCCCTCTTTACATATTACAGTATAAATATGTTTGTGTAGTTGGATTCTCCACTGCTTTCCGAATTTGAATCGTTGATTTCGCCTCTTCCATTTGAACAAGAGCACAGTTGAGCCGCACTCTAGTTGCCCTGTTGTCGTCTGAATGACAAACGAACTGAATATCATTTTCCTTTTCATGAACCATTGGACCAGCAAAGTTGCTGTTGCCTTCTTTTCGCTTATATTCACATTTGGGCATTACTCTCCTGCCGCTGCCGCTCTCTTGTTCCGACTCTGCCTTTGCCTTTCTCATTAAAGACAGAGTTATAGAGGCTGTGCAGATTAGCGGCTTTGCTAATTGCACCGGAACCCTACTCCCTACGCCCTAATTCCTAAACCCTAGACTCACAGCGGTACGACTATTAGACATTGTTATGTACTTCTCTAATGAGGCGTTTCAGGCGTTTAAGTGGCATCTTGACTTCAGGCCCTGAACCCATAGCCCTAATACCTAGCCCGCTTGAGAACAAGACCCCATCCCCGTATGCATCCTTACAAGATATGCATGTTATGGAATCAAAAAGATGCAAAAGGTGCGGAGCTGCTAATAGGGCCCAGGCTGGGTCTTGGTTTAAACCCTGAAGGGCCGAGCTGTACATAAACCGCAAATTGCCATTCTGGGGGCGGCCATTGACATTAAGAGGGAAACAACATGGTCTCCTGCTGCTGTGCAGCTCCCTCCCCACAGGGTGGATGAGGACTGGCCTATAGCACTAAGTATCACGCTGAGGAGGCCTGCATACTACTGCCTTTCAAGGAGAGCTGCCACCCACACAAAAAACAGCCCTGCCCGAACCCCTACAACACGCATGCAGTTCACAGCCTGCCTGCAACACCCATCCGTACAAACCAGGGTCTGCTCGGCGCTGTACAAGCCCCCAGACTCTGTTTGGTTTCATACGGGGTGAATGCAGGCCTTCATTGGGTTGGTCTTTAACTTGTGGGGACACTACCCCAAACAGTCTAGAAACCGGCGGAAAAGCTGAGCCTGCTTTTTTGAGGCTCAGTTGGCATGATGGGTCATGTAGCTGCAGCCCATGGGGGCCCCCTGCAGCAAATACCCTGAGGCCTTTCCTGCTAGGGGAGTCAAGGCCTTCTCTTCGTCTTCTCTCGGACGCACAACAACCCAAGGAAGAGTCGCTGGGGGGCGGGGCCCGTCAGCTTCGCTACGGGCCCTGCTGCCGGGGGCCCCCTGCAACACAGGGTCCGTTTTATCGAGGGCGCCTGCTGTGTTGCGGGCCCTGTTGTCTTCTCTGGGCTTGTGGAGAGAGAGGGGGCTGGAGACAGCCCAGGGCGCCCCTGGGGCCCCGAAGGGGGCCCCCCTAGCTGCACCTGCAGCTGGGTCGTGCCCTGGAAGCAGCAGCACCCCATTAGGCGGCCTGTTTGGCAGCAGAGGGGAGCTTTGATTTATTTGCTGCTTCGAGGAGAAGGCCCCGTCTGCGCTGAAGCCAAAGCCGCAAGAATAGCCTGCCACAGACAAGAGCTCCTCCCCCAACGAGGTCTCTAGTTGGGCATTTGGCTGCTCCACGAAGGGGCGAAACTGAAGGAAACTCTCGGGGCTGCGGGGAGTGCCATCAGAGGGCTGGAAGAGCGTCATGGGCGCAGCAGCGGGTGGGGGGCCCCCAACAGGGTACGGGAGGGGTAGAGTTAAGGGGCCCCCCGAGGGGCCCTCGTGGCTGGGCGGGGCAAACTCGCCGTGAGATAGGTGCACATCCGCCTCCTGCAGACCCCCATTGGTAGGGAGCGGCACCATGGGGGCCCCCTCAGGTGGCCTTGAGACACCGGGTGGAGGAGGGCCCCCCCCTCGGCCTTCTGTGGGGGCTGTGAAGGGCTGGCAGCAGAAGTAGCTTGCAGCGTAGGGGCCCCCAGAGGCCTTGGAGGGGCAAGGCGTTTGCGCTGTTGGGGGCCCCTCACTGGTGGTGCAGCTGGTGACTGGCAGGGCCTCATCTGCAGTTGTCGTGACAGCTGAGAAGAAACCCGTGGTGGCTTCTGTTGAGAAGGGGGATCGCTCCTTAGGGGAGGGCCTCCCGCACATAGGGCTGTCCGCCGTAGTGAAGACTGCCCTGCACTGCATCAGCGGCAGCTGCAGCGGCAGCGGCAGCTCGGGAGGGCTGTTTGCTGCAGCCTCGCCTTCTGCTGCTTCTGGGAAGGAGGGGCCCCAAGGCACAAGCCCCTCCGCCTTGCTGCCCCCCCCCTGAGACTCCACTCCCTTCTCCTCCTCTGGCAGCTCGCCTGCATCTCCTTCCCCACCTGCTGCCCTTTGAACCCAGGCGCCGGAGGGGGCCTCCTTGGGGCCCTTGGGAACGAAGGCAGTCCCTGAGGAACCCGATGCAGGGAGGGGCCTCGGCAGCCTCTGACCCCCGTCCGCCTGCATGGGGGGGCCCCCATGGACGAAGTACGGCCCCGCTCCACAGGGGCCCTGACAGTCCCCGGGGGGCCCCATAAGGGGCCCCCCCCTGGCAGCATCGGTGGGAAGGCCTGTGCGGGGCCCCTTGTTCGATAAGGAGGGGGGGCGCCGACGAATCTGCTGGCCTAAGGGAGGGGACTTAGGGAGCTGCTGCTCTGTCTTGGGGCAAACGGCAGTTGTATCCTTCTTACAAGCCCACTTCGAGGAACTGCTGTTTCGCACCAGCCAGGCTGAGAAGCAAACCGCATGCACGAAGTCAGAAAAAATAGCTGCTGCTGCAGCACCAGCACCTTGTTGTAGACACAGTGCTTGGCCTGCTGGGTATACCCTATACAACAGCAACAGCAGCAAAAGCAGCAGCAGCAGCAGCGAAGGCTCACTAAAACCCTTACCGGGTTCGTCTTCGGAGAGTCCCTCTCCGTCGCTATCGTGCAACTGGCGCCCCTTATCGATGACTTGCCTCAGGAAGGACCGAGCAAGTTCAAACTGGGATTTCATATCCTTCTCATCCTGCAGCACAGCAGCAGCAACCCAAACAATAGGCCTAAAACCCTAAACTCCAGGCAATATGCTTTCCGTTTTGCTGTAGGTTGTGCAGAGCCCTTGAATCCCAAACTCTAAGCGGGGTCTAGACCCCAAACCCTAAACCCTAAGCGGAGTCTAAACCCCAACCCCTTAACCCAAACCCTAAACCCTAACAAGTGCCATATCCCATAGACCGTATTTAACCCCTGTTTTTTTTTGCATGCACTAGCTGCCTTACGCCTGGGCTGTAAGGGAAGAGTTTCATGGCTTCTTCTTGCTCGCCCCTGTACTTGACCTTCCAGAGCCCCTGCTGGAAGTAAATGCCGCGGACCCCGCTGAAGGGTTTCTTCCCCACATTGAAGCGTTTGGCCCTCCCCCCCTTAGGCCTACTTATCTTCTTCAATTGCTCTAGCTCTTCAAACCAAGGGTCGGTGCCGGGGCTCAGCCCCTCGCCCCCGCAGCCCTCAGGGCCCCTAAACCCCATCACGGGCGAACCCTTCCCTGCTACCTCCTCGGAGGCCCCATTACGGGGGGCCCCCCCTCCTAGAGGAGCAGCAGCGCACTCCGCCGCCAGCGGCAGCTCCTGCCCCAGGGGCCCCCCCGACTGCGGGGCCCCCCCTGCAGCCTTGAATGAGGGGGTTGGGGCCTCTACGTTCTTGTAAGAAAGGTAGGGAGACACCACAGGGGCAGCGCCGTCTGGCCGGTTCTCCCCAGGGGCCCCTACCTTGCCGCTAGGGGGGGCCCCTTCAAGCAGGTCGGCTCGTGCCACTCGCCGGGGGGCTTCCGTAGCTCCCTCGGGGGCCCCTGTTCTGTTGGGCGCCTGACCCTTTTTAGCAGGGGCCCCCCCGGAGCAGTCGCTGCCCTTCCGTACCTTCGTAGTGCCTTCTCCGCACTTTGCTGCGTCCTTCCTCTTCTTGCAAATGCCAGCAGCAGACACCCGCTGCTCAAGGGGCCCCTTGTAGCTAGGCAGGCTGCCAACCTCGCCCCCAAACCCACCTTCTCGAGCAGCAACCCCTCCCGCTCCCGTCGGTCCTGCAGCTGCAGCAGGACCGGGAGGAGCTGCTGCTGCTGCTGCTGCTGCTCCTTCAGGCTGCTGCTCCCGCTGCTCCGCAGGGCCCTTGCTCTGAGTGGCGTCTCCAGCGCTAGATGCGGGGCCCTGCGTCCCGGCGGGGGCCCCTCCGGGGGGCCCCCCAGGGCCCCCCGCCGTCCCAGCGTCTGTGCGCCCATAAGGCAAACCGGAGGATACTTGAGGCGGCAAGGGCTCCTTCATCAGAGAAGCAAGAGATGTGCATGTCTCCTCATCAGTTGGCAGCCGGCTGGTGCGGAGGACAAACTTGCGGGCCCATTCGCACATTAGGCGGGCACGCTCGTAGCCGTAGAGCTGCAGAGACACACAAACCGAGTGTACAGACACCGAAGCTGCATGCGCATGCGCATGCGCATGCAGAGGGCCCCAAGGGGCCAGGAGGGAGGAGATGCCCCCAAGCGCCAGTTGGGTGCATTTTGCATGCAAGAAACAGCAGCGCGCATATCAGCAGCACCAACACTGTGGCTGCAGCACGAGAAGCTGAAAAAGGAGCAGCAGATGCACTTACCCTGCAAGAGAAGGATTTCTGCTTCTTTGTGCCTTCTATCAGCAACTCCGCCCTCCATGCCTCCTTCTTGCGGTGAAAATACATCTTAGCCATCACCTCAGCAGGCCGCACTGCCCTCGGCCTAGGGTTCGCCTTGGGAGGTCCACTGGTCCCTTCGCCCTTCTCGAACCCTCCGGTAGGCTGCTTGTTGTGCCCTCCCATAGGGGGTCTTATGGGGGCTCCCCCATGCGAAGGGGGGCCCCCCTGGGGGCCCCCCTGACACCCTGCGGAGGGTGCTGAAGGGTCCTTAGGGGCCCCCCCTCCGTCCTCCTGTGCCCCCCCCTGAGCACCGGAGCCTTTGCTTCGCGGCTTGGGGGCCCCCTTCCCTGGAGAGTGCTGTTTAAAGAACTTGGCAGGGCGTGTGCCTGAGGGGGCAGCAAGGGGGCCCCCTCCCTCTACACCTGCTTCTGCCTTTCGCCTGCAGGCCCCCCCTCCCTTGGGGGGCCTGGAGCCCTTGTTCTCTGTTTTCTGCATGGGCCCCCCTCCCATCCCCATGGGCGTATAGACCCCTCCTGGGGGCTGCTGCAGGCCCCCCACGTGCGGCTGCTGAGGCTGCTGCTGCTGCTGCGGAGGCCGCTGCTGCTGAGGCGGCTGATGCTGCTGCTGCTGCTGGTGTTGATGCTGCTGCTGCTGGTGCTGCTGCTGCTGCTGCATAGGCTGCCACGGGCCCCCACCTGCTGGGGCCTCAGGGCCGCCTTTCAAGCTGCTGGGGGGCCCCTGAGGGGCCCCCATGCACATGCCGAAGGGGAAAGGTGCAACAGCAGCCGCAGGAGGAGGAGCAGCAGCAGGAGCTGCAGCAGCAGCCGGTGGAGGTTGTAGAGCCTCGCCTTGGGGTGCTGCTGCTGCTTGCTGCCACTGCCGCAGGTGCTGCTGCTGCTGCGTTGAGATGTGAGGCAGGTCCCCTACAAAGGGGCCCCCAGGGATGGGGGAGACGGTATAAGGGGGAGGGCCCTGAGTAGGGACGATGCAAGGGCTAGTGCAGCCAAAGGAGACACTCCGTTCATTAGAGCAGTCCATAGGCGGCTGCCACGGGGGCAGCTCCCCCATGTTAACAGGGGCGGGGGGCCCCTCCCCGCTGTGGGCCCCCCCCGCTCCCTGCTGCAGCACGGGCGGGCGCTGCGGGGGCAGCGGCTGCTGCACCACCTGCTGGCCTTCGTAGTACAGATGCTGCTGCTGCTGCTGCGGGGGGGGTTGGCGCTGGGGGAACAACATCCAGGGGGCGACGGGGGCCCCCTCAGCGGTGGGTTCGGGCTGCAAGGGTACGGGGCCCATGGGGGCCCCCTGGTTCATGGGAGGGTGGTCGAGGGGCTTGGGGGGGGAACAGGACACATTAGAAGAGACAACGTTTTGAAACACAGGTTGGGTGGGGGCCCCTAGAGCGTTGTAGGAGACAGGGGCCCCCAAGGGGGCCCCGCCATGGGGCCTCTGCGAGGCACAGGCCCCCGCTGAGTCTGTCTCCGGGAGGGCGGGCATTCGGGGGTTGCCTGGCCAGGGGTTCTGGTTGGGAGGGGGGGCCCCCCCTGAGGAATCCATACGCGATTTGGTGGTTTGTTGCTGCTGCTGCTGCTGCTGCTGCTGTTGCTACTGCTGGTTTTACTGTGGTAGCTGGTGCAGCAGTTGCATCACAAGCTGCTGCTGCCGATGCTTTCCCGCTGCTGGTACTGCTGGGTGGAGCTTAAGCGCTGCTGCAGGCTTGAGCTGCAGCTGCATTTAAACATCAGTGGAGAAGAGTTAAGAGGGAGGACAAGGAGCAAGGAGGCGCATAGGGATCTGCAGCGGCTGGTGTAGCTGCAGATCTAAGGGGCTGCGCGGGTGGCCCTCCTCGAAGGAAAGAAGCAGGGAGATGCTGTTGGCAGCAGCAGCAGAAGCAGCTGCTGCTGCAGCTGCTGCTGCGACAGAAAACCAAGGGGGCCTCAAGGGACAGCACGCCTAAGCTTGCGCGCCGGACAAAGGGCAGGGAGGGCGGGCGCATCGGGGTGTATAGATCTGTAGGGGCCTCGGCTTGCTTGAAACATTTAACCCCTTTGCATTTAAATGTATTTAGGACCAAGAGGGGGGAGAAAGAAAGAGGCCCCAGGGACTGGCTAGCTGAGACACGGCTCCTATGAGCGCAGCCGACACCGGCTGAGATGCAAGACGACTGCGAGCAGGGGCAGTCCGGGGCCGGGCTTGAGTGAATTAAAGGTAGAAATCAACAGAAAAACCAAAGAAAAAGACATTTAAAGGTTTATAAGACAAAAAGAGGGTCAAAGAAGCAGTGGGCCGTCACTGCGGGTGGAGGGCCTGGGTATACGTGCACTGGCTCTACAACTCCACAGCCCCCTGAGCGACTGCTGCTCTATCCTTCTCATTTATTGTATTTCTTTGCCTATTTATTTGTTTTTAATCATTCTTTAAAGTGCAGTAACACAAACAAACCCTCCAACCCTCGAAACGGCCCAAGGCCTACGGGAACCAGACAAACCCAGCTGCTCTTGCCACGGGGCCTCAGTGATCCTAGGCACACCAGCTGCTCGCCCGCAACAAAGTTGCTGCATTTGAGTCATTTCACTGATTTTACTCCTCATTTACAATTCTGTTATCGAGGGAAACACCCCCAAATGGCTGACAAACTCCAGCAGGCCAGCTGGGACACCACCAATGGGCCAAAGGCCCGTAGAACTGCACCGTCTTATCACTGCATAGTTAGGCACTGCAGTGTCTGTACACTGCAAGGCTCGTACACTGCAATGCGAGTACACACAATTGCCTATTCCTGCATGCAAGCCAACGTAAACACACTCAGTCAATGGCTCCACACTGCAGCCTGCACACCGCAGTTCACCTGTAACACCCCGGCAAGTCGTTGCCCTCATGTCTAAATATTGAAAACAATGAGGCCCTTTCTGAAGGGTCCTTAAGTCGATTACCGTGTTCCTACTAAGTGCAACGCCTTGCAGGAACAGCAGGGCAGCGGTGCCATGCAACCAACAATGTAGTCATCCCTGTGTGAAGGTGTAGTGCGCGTTCCTACGAGCGTGAGTTTGGCTACTAATTGCCAACACAGTAGTTAAGGGAGCTACAGCAGGCGCTAATTGGGCATTGGGCCTGATTGCATTGGGCTGATTGGACATTTTTGCGCGGAGGGTTGCCTTGACGCGGTTCACCACCCATGTCAGCCCACCTCTCGCACCAGGCTCAGCAACTCAAGCCAGTGGGCCCCCGAGGCCGCGACACTTATAAGCAGGGTAGCTTCTTTTACGTAACTTTCTTTGTAAGATCCTACTGGTGCTCAGCACGGATCCCGGGAAAGTCCGAGGGCTCTCGTTACAACTGGTAGCACCGAAAGAGTTGGACGAGCACGTGCAAGCAGCACACACAACTTGGCAGCCTGGCCTATAGGACTGATCCCTTGTGAAATAGATCCTCCCCTGAACAATTTCGTGGCATCCCCCCTATACTTTTCTCAGTGCTTAATCCTCTGCCCCATTCGAACTGCGGAAAGTAATCATATTCTGCCTTCCCGTTTTGAGGCAGCCAACAGCTATGCATTTAGGCGCAATAGACTGAAGGCAGTTTAGGCGAATGGTCCAGTCTGAAGTGTTTTCTCCACAAAAGCAATTCACGAAGAATGCCTCTGTAGTGTACTTGCACTACAATCACAGCAACAGGACTAACCTAGCCGTTTTCCGTGCTCGTTGTGCTCAGTGTTAACGTGTAGGGATGCATGGTTTGTCACTTATTGAGTAAGTACCCGATACGTTCCTTAGTTATCAAATACTAAAGGAAATATATAGGGTTGGATCCCAAGTGAGAGTGTGCTGACTGTCCAACAAGATGTTGCGGCACATGCTGGACTGTCCCGTCTTACGAGCCCCACCCCTTCGGGCCGCTGCGCCGGGACATGTGGGGACAACAGAACTTTCTTTCTTGAGAAAATAACATGAAACTATCCTGGACCTTTTGTTTTGTCTATATTACTGAATGTGAATGTATCTTGGTCCTCCTGAGCCTCAGTGATAGTCTGCTTGAGGCAGGGATACCGGTGTTGCTCGCCGGTACGCTTGCAGTGGGGATCAAAAGTAATGCCCCACAGAGTAGTATGATTTGGTACTGGCTAGTAATCAGCCTTTGATTAAGACAACATTAGCTTGAGAAGGCAGATCTGTCTGTATACGTTCTAGAGCAAGGCCTGGACTGAAGCGCGACTCAGCGTTCGCCCACCGCCAGGTTTCACTGACCCGCAGCCTTCCATTCGTCTTAGTCCCTTGCCATCCCGTCTTGCGAGGGGGCTTGTTATTCTTGCTGTACCTCATCAGTGTGTACTGCTTGCGATTGTGTTGTCGTTCGTTACACAAATTGCTGAGTTGGGCTACCGTTTCGGTGCATCCACTTTTGTTGAGGCTGGCGAGTTCTTGAGAGCCCGGAGATCCCTAGGGCCCCAAACTCCTATTTGTTGGCATGCAAGAGGGAGTTTCTCACAGCATCGGTTTTGGCTTTGTATGTAGCTCCCTTAGTGCGCATGCTTGTGGTGCTCTGCAGAGTGACCTTCCGTGTGCGTGTGCGACTCTAACGCTGTGCCATAAACAGCCTGAGACATGCAAGTGCGCCGAAGGGAGGAGGCGGTCATATACA
The DNA here is from genome assembly GCA_000499725.1 of Eimeria brunetti. NCBI lineage: Eukaryota > Apicomplexa > Conoidasida > Eucoccidiorida > Eimeriidae > Eimeria > Eimeria brunetti. The sequence continues at coordinate 38,294 of HG710412.1, forward strand.
TGCTTGTGTATGAGCGCCTCCTTCTCCATCGGCACAAACGAAAACTGCCTGCACAGCGGTCGGCGTTCACGAACGAGTGCGAACCGCAACGCATGTAGCTGTGAGACAGCGGAGATCAGAACAGAAAAAGGGGAGGGACCGGCTTCCAAAAAGAATAGCGAAGGGAATTACGGTTGTGTAGGGAGGAAGGTGAGGGTGTTATGAGGAAGAAGGAATGCAGGGAGTCGGCGGGAGAGCTCGGGCCCGTTGACGCTTGCTTAAAAGAACAGGCGCAAGAAAATCAGGGAATTAAGGGATACAGATTCGTGCAGTGAATGCAGAAACGCACGTAAGGGGTCAAATGGTGGAAGCTCAGTTGGCGATTACGAAACACAGTTTGGACAATTTCACTGGTCTGTTGTACTGCGGCATTGTAAGGGCGGTGGAAAACTGGGCACTTCGGGTAGGCTGTTGTCCAGTTACTTTTATTCGGAGTATTTCTCTTCATCGATTCCACTAATTTAAGGTTATCAATGGCTTGACTTGACGAGGCTATCATGAGCGTTGCCTGTGATGAGTTCTGGTGTTGCTTAGGTGTTCGCGAGCGGATGCCGGCGAGCCCCTTGTAGTTGCCTTCCCCGTGTCTATTCTCATTCGGCCAGGGGTTGGATCTCTAGCGTAGTGTCCCATCCCCCACATTTCGTGCACGTTTCTCTGGACTTGCGCGCTCTCAGATCACCAGAAAGACAGTTCATTGCTAAAGGCCCTTTTCCCTTGAATTGATAGCACACTGTCCCTGCCCCGTCGCTCGTCATCTGTAGGTGTACCCTGGTCCCTGCTGGTGTCGGTGTGCTACTAGCCCTTGCGCTTGCTCCGCTCCCCGCTAGACTAAGTTGGAGTTCCTTTTCCCGTTTTCTAAACTGCTGCTTCCCTCCAACTTGGCAAAGGTCGAATAGCCTCATTAGACACGTGACATGAGCTCTAGTCTTTGGCCCCCCCGGGGATGGACAAACCCTCCTCAGAGCAAAGGTTGCCAGCGACTCATTAGTTGGGATGATGCCTTCTCAGCAGGTTGCCGATTCGAAAAACTGCATAATCGCCAGCTAGTTACATTTCTTCAGTGGAAAAACGGTTAAGTGTCTGGTGCATGATCGCGCTTAAGCGGGGAAGTGGGGGGCTCTTGAAAACTAACATTTCCCTCTGGCCTAAAGTAGATATCCACACTGCCCAGTCGCGGGATATTAAGCTGCAAGCTGCGGTTCTGGGACTAGGTAGCGCTCCTACCGTCCTTCCCGTCGACGCACCGTACCCCTTAATGCCGCCGCCACACTACCACAAACCTCCTAACAAGGGATGGGTCTGAAAATGCTCTAAATTTTCCTCTGCGCCTGCATGTGGACTACTGGCCTTTCTTGTGTGGAGCCCAGCAGGAAGAGTATGGGGTCTCTTCAGCGGCAGCTGCTGAGCTGGGAAAGGGCTTCTGGAGCTCACGTCGCTACTTCTGTAACGCGGATCCTTGATCTTATATGAGGAGTGAATCAAAATAAGTGAGAGCATGCAGAAATTTTTCAAGGCAGTCCCCAGGGCTCCTAGGCATGCCAGCCGAGTGGCCTGGGGCTGACGCGGGAAGCATCAGGGTAGGAAGAGTTTCAACCCCCTTTGCCACGGCTGCCCCCAAAAAGCCCCACATGCAAACATAACCAAGCCCCACTTTGCTGCATGCAGTAACAGTTTAGACAGTTTATATGCACGTGTCTAATCGTTAACAGTTAATCTACAGGCAACTAGAGAAGCAGGCACTCAGCTCGCAGCATCGCCCATGCTACAGCTTGCCGTTAGCTGGTATATGCACTGTCCAGTATATCTAGCTTATATATTTATTATTCTAAACTGTCGCTATGACCCTGGAATAATATTATTATATACTATACTGTAGAATATGAAATACTTTACTGCCTGCGGGGCCTCTACTCGTCTCGTTGTTGCCTCTTCCCCCTACGTAACAAAAGACTTCTACCCGATATTCCCCGTTCGCCCAGTTTTTCCTCAAGCGAACTGCTCTCTAAGACACTTGCACTGGGGTGTGGCTGCATTCCGTCAAAACTGCAGGTCTTCGTCGATATAGGTCTCCTAGGTAAAGAGACAGCGGAAAAGAGGAGACCGTAATTGTTCCATGCAATGAATGAAAAAAAGATTGCAGGCCACTGTGTTATGACCGTTCGGGCTGCGCCGTGGCAGCCTGCAAAGTTCCAGGCAACAAAAACAAAGCACACGGCGTCCCTGGCCTTTGCTGATAGAAACAAAGATGGGCGTGCTGCACGCTCTACAAATGAATTAAACATACTGGAGCTCGAGCCAACATGGACTAAAAACAAAAATGAAAATAATAAACCCTGCGACGGCAGGGCAAAGGTGCACGTCCCACATCCGTGTGAATTTATATATTTATATATATATATACTAGAAACGCTAATCAAGCTGCAAAAATCAATGAAGCGCCTTAACAGCTAAAGCTGCTGCTGCTGCTGCTGCTTCTAGCAGGCCCAGCAGTACAGCGGGCTTTGCGCTGCAGATTCGGCACAGACGTAAAAAACCGCCCAAGAGAACTGACAAAGTCTTTGAGGGTGTGCATCGAGACAAGGGCTTAACATGTATACTGAGAGACAAGGTGGCAAAGAAAAGAAACCCAAATGGGCTATTGCGTGGATAAATAATACAACAGACGAGCGGGAACAAAGATGGGACTTGTAGGACAGGACGTGGGGGAGACAACTGGTAGGAAGACGGGGCCCTGAAGGGTAGGTAATGTGGGGCAAGGACCACACAGGCGCCTTCAAAGGAAACAGCGCCTATAGGACCTTCCCTGAAAGGCCATCTCTTCGTAGCTTGGCTCCGAGCAACAAAACAAACAGCTAAGGGGTCTTCTTCCCCGCCTGCGGGGACTGCCAATCCTTTAGTTACTCTGCCTCTGCCGCCACGTTAAACAGCTGAGGCCCTGAAAATAATATTGAACACGGGCTCTCCCCGCTTGCTTGAAAAGCACGACTGCAGTCCGGGGCATCCAGCGGCACTGGCCGGCCCCCGTTGCCTCCTCCTCCTGCCACAAGAGACATCAGCTGAACTCCATCACCTGCTGCTGCTCCCCCCAACCCTGCTGCTGCTGCGGCTGCGGCTGCTGCTGCTGCTGCTGCTGCTGCCCCGCCTCCCGCGCAAACCGCATCCAGGAGGTCGCCGTGCTGCTGTTGCTGCGGTTCTTGCTGCTGTGGCTCCTGGTGCAGACCCTCACGCACAGGGGGGCCCTGTATGCTCTGCTGCGGCAGCAGCACTAGACTGTCTGAAATGGGACTCTCCACAAAACCAGCGTCATTTGAAATTGTCGCTGCAGGTCCTTGCTGCTGCTGTTCCATCTCGCTGCTGCCGCTCCAGCAGGCTTCTGGCTGGTCCCAAAGGGACAAAAGCCGTTCTGCTTTCCACGCCGGCTGCTGTTGCTGCTGCTGCTGTGCGTGCTGCAGGACAAATGCCGCATCCTTTGCTGTTCTCTGCTGCTGCTGCAGCTGCTGTTGCTGCTGCAGCGGCTGCAGCACCGAATTCGCGGGGTCGGCGCCCACAGTCCTATCGAATACTGCAACGTTTTCTTGGGCCAATGAATGTAGATGGTGCTGCTCTTGCTGCCACATTGCATCCTGCACAACACCAGCGCTTGCCTGCTGTTGCTGCTGCTGCTGCAGCAGCAACACGGCTTCTTGCGGGAGGCCGGGCTGCTGAGAAAGAATATGTTGAAGACTCCCGCTAAGCTGGTGCTGCGGCATTTGCTGCTGCTGCTGTCTCTGTTGCTGCATGCCGTCCCACGGCAGCCGCTGCTGACGAGGCATCCAAGAGTACAACTGCTGGGCTGCCTGCGCCTGCTGCTGCTGCTGCTGCTGCTGCTGCTGCTGCTGCTGCTGCAGCAGCGGCCGCCGCCTGTGACCCTGCGCCGTCTGCTGCTGCTGTTGCTGCAAGTCTTTGTGGCAATACCGTCCTTGGCGTTGCGAGTGCAGAAGCAACAACTGTTGTTGCTGCTGCTGTTGCTGTTGCTGCTGCTGCTGCCTTAGCTGTCTGTGTACGCCTTTGGGCAGCTTCCGAGCCAGCGGTGGGAGAGCTGCTGTTTTCTGTCCCGCCAGGTGGCGCTGCTGCATCAGAGCTTTGCTGTGTTGCCCCAGAAGCCTCCCTTGCTGCTGCTGCTGCTGCTGCTGCTGCTGCAGCTCCCTCCCATTGATTGCAGGCGCCTGTACAGGGTAGTCTGGGCAAAGGGCCCCTCCCTCGAAAGCCCAGGAGGGCCCCACGGCAGTTTGGGAGGGCGTAGGGCCAGCGACATAGTGTGGGGCCCCCTTCTGCTGCTGCTGCTGCTGCTGCTGTCGGTTTTCTGTTGGATGCTGGCCACGGCTAGCCTGCTGAGCCTTGTCTTCCATTTCTTGGCGCGCTAAATTTTCTAGCAAATCCCTGGCTTGGGGGCCCCCCTGCTGCGCTGCTGCTGCTGCTGCACATCCTGCTGCTACCCCAGTAAAAGAAAATGGCGACTGGCACGGGGCAGGCGAGGAGGTGCAGGTGCTGTTGCTGCTGCTGTTGTTGCTGGAGGAGCTGCCTAAGCTGCTTCTGCTGCTGACTTCCCCTTCTGCCAGCTCCGCCAGCGTCCCCAGACCACAGGGAGCCCCAGCAGCAGGAGCAGGAGCAGGAGCAGCAGCAGCAGCAGCTGCTGCTGCTCCTGAACCTGTCAGGCCCTTCTTCGGGGCTGTAGACGGCGCCACTGTTACACCACGCATCTCCTCGGGGCCGTGCTGCAGCAGCTCACACAAGTCCATACACACATATACTGGCACAGCAGCAGCAGCTGCTGCTGTTGCTGTTGCTGTTGCTGCTGCTGCTGTTGCTGTTGCTGCTGCAGGGCAGAGCTTACCGCGTGCCGACACAAGTTGCCCACGGCGCAGCGGCCCAGCTGCCACTTAACACATAGTGCTGTCTTGTATACTTCCCTGCAGCGGAAGACACAAAGCCCCAAAAAGGAGAAACCAAATGCGCATGCAACAAGCCAGACAGCAGCAGCAACAAACCGTACAACACCCAAGAAAAAACCTACGGTGCAGTGTGCGGGCGCAGCAAATAAGCAGCAGCAGCAGCCGAACTGCAGCAGCAACAGTCCCAACTACAGCAGCAGCAGCCCAGCCACAAACACACAGCAGCATGAACTGCAGCAGCAACAGCAGCAGCAGCAGCAATAGGGGGGGGTGCATACCCCGTGGCTCGGAGTTCTTGGGGCTGGTGGGCGTAAGAGCAGTCTCGGTTGAAGCAGCGACCCAGCTGCTTGAGGCGGGGGCAGAGGGAAGTGCGGCGGAGGTCAGGGCTAGCCCGCAGCTCTAAGGTGTCGTGTGCAAACTGGCAGCTGGGGCCCCTGTCGCAGCGGCCCCGCGAGTACCACGGACACATCTTCGTCTGCAGCAGCAGCGGCAGCAGCAGCAGCGGCAGCAGCAGCAGCGGCAGCAGCAGCAGCGGCAGCAGCAGCAGCGGCAGCAGGGAGAGCGGCAGCAACAGCAGCAGTGGCGGCAGCAAATGCAGAACAAACAGGTCGGCGTCATTCGTCATAGCAGCAAAACGGCAACAGAGACGGGCATGGGATACAGGCTTAACAAGACGCCGCTGCTGCTGCTGCTGCAGTTCTGCAGCAGCAGCGACAGACAGAAGCTGAACAACATGCGAGCGAAGAGAGGAATTGCTGCTGCTGCTTCAGCTGCTGCTCCAGCTGCTGCAGCAGCTAAAGCAGCAACGGCAGTGTGCACGGTAATACCGTGCTAGCTGCATATAGAGCGAAATAGACCAACATTAGCACTCATCTACTATTTAAACAAATACAAATATATACAGATAAACAGCCAAATAATAGAATAAAGGGTCCCCCTAACACCTACTTTGTAGAACTGTTGCTTCCGCTGCAGCAGAGAAGAAGTCTTGGCAGCAAGGGAGGGTCGCCCGGGAGCGTGGGTGGGGCCCTGCATGCCCTGGTTTCCCTGGGTTTGCTGCAGCAGCTCGAGCTGCTGCTGCGTGCCCTGATGAGCAGCAAATGGTCGCAGACCAGCAGCAGAGGCTGCTGCTGCTGCTGCTGCTGCTGCGTCCCCCAGCTCCGTAGGCTGCTGCGATGGGAAGGGAGCGTTCGTCTCCCCCGGCGCCGGCGGCCTTTCCTGCCACTGCTGCTGCTGCTCATCTTGGATCTGTTGCTGCTGCTGCTGCTGCTGTTCATGGGCGCTGTCGTGCGTGAGCGGGCTATCAACGGGCTGTGGCGGGTGAGTCCCCTTGGGAGAGCGGCGAGAGGCCATTGATACGATGCTGCTGCTGCTACCGCTTAGACAGTTGGCGCTAGCTGGAGGTGCGGCTGTCATTGGGAAGAGGGCTGCAGCTGCCGTCATTGCTACAGCTGCTGCGACGAACGCTGTGCAGGCTGCTGCTGGGGTGTCTGTGCACTTCAGATCCCCTGCACCTGCCGAGTCGAACGCGCGGCCTTGCGGCCTACTGTCCTTTACAAAGGAGCAACAAATGGTAGTCTCTATCACGAGGGGGCCTGGGAGCTGGTGCTGCGCGATTTGCTGGGCGTGCACCAGGCTTGTTGCAGCTGCAGCCAAGAGCTGAGGAGGCGAGGGAGGGGCTAAGAGGTGGGCTGCGGAGAACCGAATTGGCTTTTCTTGAATCCTTAAGAGGTTAAGACCCCGAAGAGGTCGCTACAAATACTTTAGAGGCGATCGAGTGGGAGCGGGGCGACGAGATGGGAGCTGAAGGCAGAGAGCTGCTGGTGGGCGCAGAGGTTGCCGGGTTGGACGCAGTTGTGTCCAGCGCACGTTAAAAATAACATAAATGCAAAGCACAAGAAAGAGGCAAGGAAACTGCACGCAATAAGAATCAAAAAACCCGCTATCGGCCAACTAGTAGAAGAAGCTGTTGTGGGGCTGCTAAGCGCTAGGCGGCTGCTAGCGGAGGCCCCTGTGCCTCTTCGTCTGCAGAAAGTAAGGCGGAAATTAAAAAGGGCAAATATCTTAAGCCCACAAAAAATCAAAAGGCACAAAAAAATGGACAGAGGGAAGCCCAGCGCAGCCTCAACGCCATCGCGCCTCCCTTAGCCCCGCAGAGCGGAGGGGGGCCCCAGAGATTCGGCAAATCACCGGCAAACAGGCTGTAGAGAAGCCTATAGCGGATTTCAACTTTATTTACTTGCACACGTGTAGAAAAATAAAATTTTTCAATTAGAAATGCTTCTCTGAAGCACAAAAGTCAGGCGAGCGTCACAGGCATTACTGGGCTTGAAGGCAGGTACCTCCAACGTATACACCTGGGGTAGCAAGCAAACGTTTCCGCGCTGTGCGCTGCTGCTTCTGCTTTTCTAAGATGTACGAATAGGCTTTTCACGACATATGCAGGTGCCTTAGTGTCTGCTCAGCTCGTTAAAGGGGACAAAGCACATGTTGGAGCCGAGCAACCCCCGCAAAGCTGCCATTTGGAGAGGGCGTGGAGGGACGGCCATCGAATTTCTTGAAGGACCTTCGCGAGCTCCAATGAAACCAAAGGACTTGATACAATAGTTCCCTGAAAGCACCTGACCAGCCATCCCTGTCTCCCGGTGCCTTTTGCGCAGCGGCCCAAGGCCAGAGGCTGCTGGAGAGGGTCCCCAGATGAGGTGCAGGCAACATCGTTGCATTTAATGATGCAGGTCAGGCTAACGTGCAAGCACGACAAAGCCTTCTTTGTCGCATAGATTGTTGCTGTAAAGAGTTGTTGAGCATTTCTACGTATCTTCACGGTGCCTACCAGGGCCATGTGAAGGTTCCTCAGCCTGCTTCGGGCGGACTTCGCTACTATGCTTGTCGCGTGGCCTGCCGGAATTTGGTACATATATTTAGACGTGAATGTCGGTTGGCTGCTGAGGGCCAAGAAAGCACTTAAGGATTGCCTAAAGGGCTAGCGGCTGGATCAAAAGAGGGCTAAGGTACGCTTGCATGCCGGGCAGCCTTGCAACAGGAGTAGGAGCACAGGTTGCAGTGTGCACTGCAACCAGTGGGAGGCTAGCAACATTCTACTACAGCTCCAGGTCTTTATACAGATGCGCTTCATGCACCTGAAACGTTGAGGGGTATTTTGACGACATTGCAACTCCATGAAATAAGCGTAGAATTCCCGTGTTATAGGACTAACAAACTCACCACGATATAATTTCAGGCATTTATTGCGTGCGCTGGTAAAAATGATTATGCGGCCTCTGGATGACACCAGGGAAGTCCATTTGCACGAAAATAATCAGGCATTATTCCCCCAAGTGACCCTAGTAGAGTTTGCGTTCACTACAGTCAGAGGAGTGAAGTGGGGGTCCCAAGAAGTGGGTGAACGCAGCACAGAGGAACTGCAGGAAATGACAATGAAATGTTCGCACTTCACCGCAGTGGCCTCACAGATATAACAGTTTTGGGGAACTCGATCCAGTTTAAAGCCAAGGAACAGCAACAGAAGCATCAACAGTTGAGGGGAGGAGAATCGGAAGCACTCAGTAGGAAACAGCCTCCGATGGCCGGACCACCGGATGAAAACGCAATGCACCGCATCATATGTGAGAAACCCTCCTTCGCATCTCAAAAAACGGGAGTTTAGGGCCCTAGAGAACTCAGGGCCTTTGGGAACTGGACCGCACTGTAAACAGTGGGCGCACCGAAACAGTAACAGAACTCAGCGACTTGCGCCCCCAACGCGAAGCCAATCGCAAGCAGCACCCTCTAATGAGTTCCATGCAAGGTCTCGAGTTTCCGCACACAGTGGGATAGCAAGGGGCCAGGACAGGTGGAGGGAATGCGGGCCAGTGAATGCTGCTGGTGAGCGAGCGCTGAACACTGAGTCCCTCTCCAGTCTAGGCCTTGCTTTATAGGATATTAAGAGATAAATCCACCTTCTCATACTAATGCTTTCTGTAACAGAAACTGGCTAATAGCAAGTGCCGAATGAAACTCCTCTGCGGGGCACCGCTATTGGTCTCCATTGCAAGCGTACCGGCGGGCAACCCCTGTTTCCTTGCCAAGCAGTCTACTACTACTGAGGTTGAGAAAGCTCAAGATACATTTATATTCAGTAAATATAAGCAGAACAAAGTTTGAAACGTTCCAACAGAGTTCCATGTTTCTTTTGTCGAAGAAAGAAAGCTGTCCCCGCGCGTTCCGGGGCGGCGGCGCAAAGGACTGGGGCTGCGGAGAAGGAACAGTCTAGCATCTGTCGCAACACCTGGCACCTTTAACTGGGGTCCAAACCCATGGATACCCTTTAGTATTTAATGACTAACAAACGTACTGAGTACTTACTCATGACCAAGTTCCGGAGCAGTTCCAGACTACGTTGCGAGATTCAAGCGCCCCCAGCATCTTAAACAGGATATCGAGCAGAATCAGGACAAACTATTTAGAATAAGCAAGTTCAACTGTCAAGTAATGCGTCTAAATAAAATCAGGTGCTCGGAAAGAGAAAAGATGGGTGATGGCTCATGCGCGTCGAATCAAGCCCCCCAGTATGGTCAGTACGTAACAGAAGTTTCCGGTGACCCTGTTCGACGAAACTTAAGTTTTTGCCCGCAGTCTACTTGTGTCTCGACTTTGCTGGCGCGGCTTTGCATATTCCAGTGCATCCGATGAGAGACACAATACTGCTTGCCATACCCGACTTAAAGCCGGGTGTAAAGGCGGTGAACCGTTGGATTCCTGAACTTCTCTAGCAAGCGACTGCACACCATAATCAGCTCAGAAATGGTTTCATGGAAGAAGCAGGATTACCACAATGCCACGAATCTTTGCGAAAATTCGGGGGCCCTGAGATGTACCACTTACCGACGTCCGAAGTATGATCTGTGGCACAATAGCCTGGTAAACTGGAGAGTGTGTGTTTGGCAAATAATTCTTGCGCGTAAAGTGAAAGCCTGTGTTAACTGCTTCGTAGGTATATTTATAGCGCATAGCAAGCAAAGGTGCTCAAGAGAAAGATTGTCTGATTGGTATAGACATGCTGGAAGAACAGGTGTGTGCAGTGCATTCCCGTAGCCGCATTCCCGTGAAAGATCTCCTGCGTTCTTAGGTTACCGCTTTTTGGTCACTGGAAACCATGCATTCGGTGTAGTGACACTAGAACCTCCATAAAATTTAATTATGCTCGTCACATATTAGTTGCTACTAAAAATGGCAGGGCAGGTATGGTTAGTGAGAGGCAGTAATAAAAGAGGTATGGTTTTTGAAGAAATTCCAGACCATGTCAGTGGGAAGCAAAAGCTTATTCTAAGCGGTCGGCATCGCAGTTTTCGCATGCCGCCTTTTACGGTTTGCTTGTTGCTATCCCTTGCATTCTGTGGTAGTAACATACTCACATGTAAAATTGAGCTTAGCATAGTAGTGCTCCCTGTAGGGATGCCCTTGTCATTGCGTAGGTCGGTTGATCCAGCTCGAGCCCCTCTTCCCCTTCTACCGTCCTTTGGGCCTAGCGGCATGCAGGAGTTGCAGTGTTTTGTTTTCTTCTGACTTCTTGAACCAGTTCTACCCTAGTCAACGGCGGGGCGTATTTGCCATCAATTTGCCGTAACACGGGAGGCGCTTGCTTTTTCCTTCTTCTGCGGATCTCTCGTAGCTTCCAGAACATCCCTGAGCTTGACAGTAGCCGCGCTAAGGCTGAGGCATATCTGCCCAACCTGATGTAAAAGTGTCGCTGCCATAGCGAATGCCTTTACACCAAGGAACCCACTCTGCATATCTGTAGTAAAAGGTGTGTATGTGCAGCTGATGCTAGACGATGGAACGGCTGCAGCCAGGACGTCGAAAAGAATGCAACCGCAAAAGGCAAGAGAAGCCGCGGCTGCCAAGACTGCCGACTTGCTCTTGGCATTAGTCGCGAAGAGGCCATGAAAGGCTGCAGCCAAAATGGAGCCAGTGAAAGCTGCGGCGATCCCCAAAAAGACGGAATGGCAGCGGAGTAGCAGCTCTGCAAATTCTGAGGCCTGATTCCCCACCAGTGGCATCAAGCCAGGAAATGGCTGCATGCATGCTGAACCCCAAAATGACTGGTGGAGCAGCAGGAATGATAGAGGGAGAGCAAAGAGCCCCAGAAAAAGGGCATCGCTGCCTCCGGCAATCCATTTTCGTGCAGAGGGAGGGTCGCTCTCAGGCTTGCCGCTTCTATGTATGAGGCGCATTGTCTTTAAGGCAAACCAAAGACCCACCAAACGCGTACAGTCCGCGATCAGTGGAAAGACTAACTGGGACAACGGGGATAAAGCCAGTGAGATCCCATGCCCAGATGGAGTGCGCGGGGGGTACCCATGAATACCGACCTTCGCACCTTTTGGGGCCTGACCGAAGAATGGTGGCTCCTGACGAGGCGCATGAATTGCGCTCGTCGGGAGATACAGCATCGGCCAAAATGAAGCATATGCTCTGACCAGGTCCCACAGTACAAATCCAAGCAGTGTTTTCAAAACATTTGAGTTTGACTTGATTCGCAGCTCGTGAAAAGCTTCGGAAGCATCAAAGCTCTTCTCCTTTCGAGTCTTAGCTAAAGGATCCAAGGCACTCGAGTCATGGGAAGGCACACGACTAGAAACTGCACTGTAGGCCTCCCGCTTCATGGGACAAACTGCTCCCATATAGCACATACATATTAGGCAAATGCCTGGGAGCCCCGAGAACAAAATGGAGAACGATCCTACATGCTGGAGAAGCGCCAGTTGTGCGAGACCCAGCCGTTCTGTCAACACTAATAGGTATCCAAGAGTCGTTACAACCGACAGGATGGCCCATGTCACTTGCAACTTCGTTAGCGACGTAGTCTTTTGTCCAAATCTGGCTTGCACACACGTTGGTTGGCTTCGAATGCAGCTCCCTTCGTCGACCTGAAAGCTGGTGCTAGAATGCCCACATGTATCTATGGGGGTCACAGGAGCATTTTCTTGAGGGGGAGGCTCATGAGTTGGGGGCTCTTTAGGCTTTCGCCCTTCATGGTAATTCCATGAAACTTGCAGCTCAGAGCTGCCATTGCTTATTCGGCTACTGTTGACAGACTCATCCGAGAAAGAGAATGCAATATTTCTAGCGAGTTGCCTGTAATTCGGGGCAGGGCCAGGCTGCGGAGATTTATTTGGCGTGGTCGATAATATTAAACTTGTGTCTGTCGGAGGTGACAAGGGCTGATCTCCTAGATTTCTCACTGAAAACTTGTCTGTGTAGACACTTCTTCGTCTTTCTCCTGCCATGGTTTTTAATTTCGAACGCTTTCCTTGTAATATATTTGCCGCATAAAGGCCGGCTTTGGCGTCTCTTCACAACCCCCGTCTGCACAGGATGCGCCAATCCAGTAACAGGAATTTTTGCGAAAGGCGCAAAATAATCTTGGGGGGCCCTTCCAAAAAAACAAGTTATATTCAACGTTCACGCTGCATAGTGAAATATACAGCGATGAGTTTCTTTGATAAGATCTCAGTAATTTGCTCGGAGGAGCAGTGCTCACTTGCATGCGATCTCGAGACTAGGGGAAACGGTCAATAATTGTGATCCCACTGTCTTTGCAGTTGTTTACAGGCGGCGCCTTCCCATATACTGGAACTTTCCAAAGTTTTCTTGCATATTGGAACTAGCTATTTGGTCGTTTTATACCAACGGTATCGATCACTCAGCCAGATGCCACCAGCACCCGCGCTTGGGAGGAACGGGATGTAATGCAATAGTGGCGCATGGACAATGTGACCTGCGTACCTCTGAGCAACAAAACGCTGCTGCATGCAGTGTCCTACAGCTACGATAACAATGCTCTGCTTTGGTGTACTACGTACAGGAGACCCAGTTGTACCTGAACGCACCGTGGGGCTGCCCGCTAGATGCATGCGGTGGGCCTTGGGGCTGGACGCTATCGATGTGTGATCTGGTGAACCACTAGCTTAGATGGAACCAGCACGTTTGCCTGTAACTTGATGCAGTTAAAAAACTGCGGCATTGCAGAAAATAGGCCGATTAAGAGCATGTGAGTGAGTTCCCATTATATTGGTGACTATCACCCCTTACAATCACTGTGGTTTTAGTATGTATGCAATACTTGTCCGGAAACTACATTTCTCAAGCATATTTTGAAACTACTTTTATGCCTTTCAGCGGGAAATAATATATAAATCAACGCTGTCCCTTGCTGGCGAACTTCGTGTGGAACTATGGGTAATCAGCATTGCAAGTGATTCGCCGGGGTGGCATGTTTAAAAGAACAATTTATGCGTTCCAAGCACTTCGCCTTTAGCACCTTTACAATATTTATTAGCCAGGTATTAAACTCTCCGTTCTGCAGTGTTGCGTCTGCCTGGACAGGACTGCCTGCATTTAACTGTGCTACGGGAAACTGAAGCTGGAACAACATCACCCTGTTGGCCAGAACCTGTGCCTACTTGTGAGATAAGGATGTCTAAGAAGCGGTAATGGAATGTTGTTGGTCAACCTTTTTGTATTCTTTGCATCCCGTGGAGTTCTCCAGCAAGCCACTTCGGGTTGGCACTTTTCCCTAAGCAGCACAACTTATCATTGGCATTTCAGGGTTGAATGCGTAGTTTTTTGACTCACTATACATTCAACAGTGAAGATTAAGTGCCACGTGCAACGGTTATCGGCAAGCTTCCCAGTCCCATGCGCTTAGTGTATATTACCACGGCATTGAGCCCCATTCAATGTAATGCCGAACGCGAGTATCTTGTACAGGCCCAGAATTCTACTTCAAGTTCACAATCATAGTACCACTCCGTTAGCTCTATCGATTGCTGATGGACTGCCTTTAGAATAAAAAGAACGCTTCTAGATGGATGGACACAGCAGACAGCGCTTACGGCGGAGGGAAGGAGTTTTCTAGCCTCGTCAACGGGAGAAACCGTGGCTTGCCACAGCAGAATAAAGCAAGTTGTGTATTCCAGAAAATATTTTTACAGCGCCTAAAGGCTCTTGTTAGAAAACGTTCTTCCATGAATAGACAACTGCCTGAACATGGGATACAGGTTACCTGGTCGCGCTTGCAGCTTACTTGCCTCTCTCAGCAATGCGGTGCGGTTTGCGTTACAAGTAGGAGGATCTGCACCCTCACGAGCCGCGCTAGTGAGAAGGCAAACCAGAAATGTATTCCTATGCTCAAGTGGCTTACGTCTCTGCACCCTGCCACCATAAAATGCAGTTCCAGATGTTCCTGGGGCATAGGAACATGGAAGGTATGAATGTGGGATGTTGAAGCATCCCTTTGCACTGGCTCTGCCATCTTCATGCTAGACGGTTCATTGACAACACAGGCTGCACAAAATTGCCTCAGACTTTGGCTTAACACATGATCTATCAGTAGGCTTTGGCTCTTAGAACGAACTCTCAACCAGCGGGGCTAGTTGCAACTAGCATACGGAGAAGCACCAATCGCCACCATCATATAAAGCACCTTTAGCTTTCTATCCCTCCTTCAGAATCTACGGGAGCCGTAGTGGGGTAACAGCGCTCGAGCGCAATACAGATGCCTTCTCTTGAGGCCTCCAACGGACCCAAGGAGAAAGGCAAAGGCTCCTGAAACTATTCGCGGGCCTTCGTGGGCCTGTTGCGAGCTGCAGCAATCTTATGGCACAGCTCCTAGTACCCATGCATGTGTCCAGTACACGCACAAGAACATCACAGTAAATTGTTTAACGCAGACTACCACTCCGCTAGTCGACTTTCAAGTATAGATGCATGCATCACTGCATGCTACGATTCCCACGACGCGGATGCTTAGCACTGCCTAACCGTGCACAACAAAGCCAATGATGACGGTGCCCCGCTAATATTACTGCTATACCCTATAATCACCCATATATGAACAATTGAAAGCATGTCTTGCCTTAACCGATGCCATCGATCGAATCCCAAGGCCCACAACGGTCTCGCACGGCTCCTCTGAAGCCAGAAGCTGCATCTGTACATTTCCTCAGGCTGTCATGTAAGGGCCATGTTAGAACTAGACAGTTGCCCCCAATGTTGCTGCATGCGTCAACTACTACACTGGGTTTATCCTTGTGTTGCTGCAGTACAGCAGGAGCTGCAGCAAGTACCGCTGCTGCCGCTGCGCTGCCTTGACAGGCCGCCCGCTATGAACTGCAGCCTGTGGTCCTTGCGTCGCCGTCCCCCAGAGCGCCTGGGGGCTGGAGAACAAGTCAGCTGCCCTCTCCGAATTCTTATATTAATTCTTTTCTGATTCTACTGCAGCCTAAGTTGGCCCATCGTACGACCCAGTACCACCTCCCCATACACCCACACCAACCTCTCAGCTACCCCCCTGCCGCAGCAGGCCAGTATGTCAGTGGCAGCTGCTGCGGCCAGATGCAGCAGCTAAAAGGCAGCAAGCAGCAGCGCTAAGGGTTTAAATCAGCTGTTGTCTCTGTGGCCCTTCTGCTGCTGCTTCCTGGTTGCCACGGGGCTGCCTGCACTCGAGGCGCCGCTGCTGGCTGCTTACAAACTCTAAGGCGAAGGGCTGCTCTATGGCTACGGCCTATAGAGGGGGTGATATGTTCTTTTAAAAAGAAACATATTTGCAAGTAGAAATACAAACCTTTGGGCGCTGCCTCTTACTACTAACATTCTGCTGCTTTCCGCAGCAAACTGGCCGGCAGGAGCGATGTTGTGCGTTGTGCTCGCTCTGTCGCAGCAGCAGCAGCTATTTCCTTGGGAAGCAAAACATTTATTTAATCTTTAATCTGTATGCAAAATAATAAATGCAATTCCCCGCAACGTTGCACCCAACGTACGATCAACGCCCCCTGAGTGCAGCAGCAGCAGCAGCAGAGGCGAGGCGAGGAGGGGTGAGCAGCAGCAGCGACAGCAGCAGCAGCAGCAGCAGCAGCAGCAGTATCAGTAGCAGCAGCAGCAGCAGCAGCAGCACCAGCACCAGCAGCAGGTCGCCATGCTATTGCTGCTTTTCGCGGTGAATTGCAGGCAAATTGCGTCTATTCTGTAGGAGCTGTTTATTTTTACATTTGGAAGCTAAATTATGCAGCAGAGGCCTTGAATGCTTGCAAGATTCCGGTTTTTGCCCAGCAGCAGCAGCAGCGGTGCGCAGGCAGCAGCGGCAGCAGCAGCAGCAGCAGCAGCAGCAGCAGCAGCAGCAGCAGCACCCGGCCTGCTGCTGCTGCCCGTGTGCTGCAGCGCAGCAGCAGTTGCTGCGTCGAGGCTTTCACGGGGCGATCCGTTCCTAGGGCTTGCCTTCGGTTCCTGCTGCTGTAAGGGGGCTTTTTAAGCTCCTTATCTTTCTTCTTTGCATATTTTTGGGGTTAGGGGGGGTCTAGTTTTGTCTCCTCCTCGGCGGGAGGTCCAATACAGTACCCCACGTGCAGCAGCAGCTGCAGCAGCAGCAGCAGCAGCAGCGGCGCCGGGGCCCAAAGCCATATTGTAATAAAAGATAGAATACAGCTAATCCATTCTAAAGGGGGTCCCCTCTGCTTTGCTTCTGAGCCTTAGAGACTAAAGGACAGCGCGATACACACTGCAGTGTACGTATACCACACCCCAGCAGCACAGACAGAGGGCCCCCCGGAGCAGCAGCAGCAGCAGCAGCAGCAGCAGCAGCAGCAGCGGCAGCAGCAGCAG